>JARGXW010000423.1:0-122735 GCA_029204085.1 Mycena sp. CBHHK59/15
TCGTCAACTGTTAATCCTGAATTTCCAACCTCGAGCATGTCGAGATCGTTGAATCCTCCTGGACCAGCAAATTGTGTAATGGGGACAATCTGGTTGATGATCCGGAAGAGGTTGTCCCAACTTGCTGGTGGCCCAATATCGTTTCTACAGGATTTCTGAGATTAAGAACCGAGGCTAAGAAATTATGTGCTCACGAAATTCTCCATGAATTGGCAACAGCGCTGCCGGGCCACCGAGCTGGATCTTGTACACCCCATTCACACGCAGAGAAGAGAATCGGGCGACCCGTCGCAGCTAAAGCGTCTCGCATAGCAGTATAGTGTGTCTGTTCGAAGTCTCTTAGTTGGCTTGACAAAAAATTCGCTAGCTCCTCCTTCACCTCGATCTAAATCAAACGGAAAATGATTGAATGAGCATCCCATAGACAAACGATGCATACGGGAAAAGACGGATTATCATCAACGAAGTCCGTGCTGCTGACCGAAAAGCAATTATCGTATTTCAAGTAATCTGCGCCCCAACTAGCAAAGCTCGCTGCATCTGAGGTTTCGAAACCTAAAGATCCGAGATTATGCGCGGTTCCGCCCACAGCATCACAAGAATAGTATCCGCTGAGAGATGATCAATTGTCCGTGTATCCGATGATGTAGTCGGACCAACCC
This sequence comes from Mycena sp. CBHHK59/15, assembly GCA_029204085.1. Lineage (NCBI taxonomy): Eukaryota > Fungi > Basidiomycota > Agaricomycetes > Agaricales > Mycenaceae > Mycena > Mycena sp. CBHHK59/15. Next base: position 663 of record JARGXW010000423.1, read on the forward strand.
GTCAGAATAGACCCCAAATTTCAGACCAAGGCCGTGCAAGAAGTTTGCCAATGCTGGGACACCGGAAGGCAGCTGCAAAAACCATGAATTGAGGATACAGGTGGAACAGAGAGGGACTTGCGGTATTCGTGTTCCACGTGAAGCCTCCCGAGGAATTGCGGGCAGTACCTTGCCATCCACAGTCCCTGGGTATTGGGTGATCAGATGCGCATTCAATCTCCAAGAACGATGATCAATCGAATATTTCCTTACAGATTGACGTATTGATATCCCAATGCACTGAGGCCAAGACTCACCAGACTTTGAGCGGCGGCGTGATAGTTAGCCTCTGTAGCCGAGCAACTGAGGTAAAAGATGAGAAATAGATAGGGACTGCAAGTTGAGAGCTAACGAGAATGCGTTGTACGGATTCCATCCCATGGCAGGCTTCACTCCGACCCCATTATTCAGAGCCAAAGCGATGGACAAAGAGGAGAACAAGAAACAGATTTTAACCAGGGAAACATAGCAGAGATGGAAGGGGCGCTGGTGCAAATTTGGCGTAGTTGATATGACGGTACTTATAGGAAGCCACTTGGATACTCTCCGACAGCTGGACGACACGAGTCGCAGCGCGACTCGGACGGCCCGCCTTAGTGTCAATAGCCGCGGTCTCGGGTGCGCCACGCAATTAACACATGGTAGCAGTGTCTCGTGCAAGCGGCACCCCGCCAGTCGGAAGATGAGAACATGAGAACCTCGCGAAGCAATCGCGAAGAGAGATTTATGGGGTCACGGGGTGCTGCCTCTATTTGGACTGGATGTCGTGATCACGATCACTTTGTCCGACGTTGACTACCTCAAACCGAATTACAGGGTGTTGGATAAAAAGTGCAGTCGTGGTTTTTGCGCCCGTTGATAATCTGTAGAATGGTACCAAAATCGTCGTGATTTCGCTAGTGCTGGGTATTAAATGGATCTGTAATTTACAACCCAAAATTACATGTAAATTACATGTAATTTACATTTCTTACCAGGGACCTCCAGTTTGGGATGTAATTTTTGTAATTTTCTTGAAATTCCTCTGGGATCTTCCAGCCAACTTCCAGCGCACTCGCACAGGCCAGTCGTCGCTTCTGGAGTGCTATATATGTCCAAAAAGCTCTGGGCGAGTCTTTCCAGTGGCGGAACTGCCATCTATGATCTGAGCGATGATCGGGCCGCTGCGCATCAATGACTCTGCTACAAATTTGAAATTTGAGTGGTCGACTCATGCCTTTTCCCCCACACTGGCATTCCACCCATGGATAAGGAGCAGTATTATCTCCTACTTGGCTTGGCCGACGACTTCCTTGACTTGTCAAAGGGACTTGGAACTGCTGAACTCAGCGAAGGCCTCCAGGAGGTCTTTGGAGCGAAGTATTGGGAGAATGCAGAAGCCGTACCCTTCAGGAGCTACTTCGGTGATATCGAGAACTATGGCTCCCAATCCGTCTGAAGCCACTTTATTCGATAATCCAGATCCATACGGTCATACAGCTCTCGAGGAGGACAAGGACAACTCGGATACCCAGGAAGGGACAGTTATTGTTCGTTCATTTGATGCGCGTCGTCTCGCTATCGAGGTACTTGTCAACCTGGAAGCCCCTGCCCTTGTGGCTCGTCTAACCCCTGAAAACGCGACCAAGCCGACTGCGGGCACTTCCACTGCCCGCAGCACCCCAGCTGCTCCTCGGAAAGCGAAGTGGACTGCCAGCAGTGCGTCCTGGGGCAAGAACGATGGTGGATGGTAAAATTTACATGTAATTTACACGGTAAAAATTTCGGGCCTGCAGCGCTGTAAATTACGGTAAATTACAAGCCCTTTTTAAGATACCAGACCCCCCCTGAATTGATACCGTAAATTACATCCGGGGTTGGATATAATACCCAGCCCTAGATTTCGCGGAACTGTACTATTTGTCCATGTTGAACTCAGCCAAGCTTTTGTGGGTGTGACCTTAGTTGCGCGAATATAAACCGCCAGCTCGCTAGAAACATCATCCGACGAGTCCAAGACACATAGATTTTTTATTCCAGTGCATTTGAGCTGCGAATCGTAATGTGGGGTGATGTCACTTGTCACATCCATCAAGGTTGTTACAAGAACAAACACAGCTCACGACCGCGACTTTTTATGCAACAGTCTCGTTTCCAGCGAGCTCGGCTACGGGGTTATGGAGAAGTCCAGGGACCGTAGTGTACAATAGTGCCTGTACACTCAGATAATTCCTGGGCCCCGGCGTTCCTAAGCGGGACCGTGCCGTGTAATTCTACCTACCTACCTACCAGCTCGCTAGGGTGCTGTTTATAATTCTTCTGGAATTAAAAACCGGTTTACAAACCTGTATTGAATACAGGGCTGTTTATAAACATGTTTAGAAACCACCACTAAAAAATCAGCTCGGCGCCTCCAAAATGGCATTTTTCGTGCACGTGCTTGCAGTATCGGTGTGTAGGACCCTTTGCACAAGGCCAGAGACTGTCAATGGGCGGGCAACATGAAATCTGGCGTGGAATCATGAAATTCTCTCTTTGGATCGAGCCGACCGGGGGAAATAAAATGGCCGCAACCACAATTCTTCATTGAAATAGGTATTCTGAAGGTTGCCAGATGTGAAGATACATGCGAGAAGGGAGTGCAAAACGAGAATATTTTGCTGGATGACATGATTAAAAACCGGCCGTCTGGCCAGATCCATTTAAAAACCGGTTTATAAACACCTATTCATAAACATGTTTACATACCAGGATAATAAACAGCACCCTACAGCTCGCGGGGCAGAGTAACGGCGGTCCCTGGGACCGGTCGGAATGATCCGAGGCAGAAATTGATGAAAATGAATCACTGAATGATCCAAAGCGTCCCAAATACGTTGTTTGTGCACGCATCTCCCATTATTACATAATAAGGGGACGTACAGTTATCAGTCTGTCAAGAGAGACTAGGACCGAATCGCCTCAGGAACTAATAGCAACAAGGAAAATGAACGAAGTCGAGAACCCAGACTCGCTTGTGCTGTCAGACGATCCTCTCCACGTATGGACTTATACTTGTGGTCTTGCAGCTCAAAAGATCAGATAATGTTAAACAGCCTGCGAATCTAATCCCAGAACTGTGTCGCAATTTCTACCAGGTGGGCCGACCCCCCGAATCTTCGTAAACAGACCCGACGTATCCTGCAGCTAGGATGGGTCACTGGCACGGGCGGAGGGGTCAGCATCCGCGTTGGGTACGCCCAGACGCCGGTTTCTTTGCTCCAAGTTCTAACAGCGCAGCTGAAGCGATCGCATCTTCATCGCCCCGTCCGGCGTGCAGAAAGAGCGCATGCGCCCTGAGCACATTTTTGTGCTCCCGTTCCCGCAGGCTGCCCCGTCGCCGCACACTGACCGCGAGTTCTTACGGCGCCCAGCAGCGCACCTCAAGGAGTCTGCCTGCACGCCGCTGTTCTGGAACGCGTTCGATCTGCGCGACGCCGGGTGCTGCATTCACACACACTCCCAGCACGCGGTCATGGCGACGCTGTTGTGGCCCAGCGCCGTCTTTACGATCTCCCACCAAGTACGCCAGTTATTTTAGTTCGAAACAGATGACAGGATTATTTTCAGGAGGTACTTATACCCTGTTCTTGAACGGCGCGTAACCTGGCCTGCAGATGATCAAAGGCGTACGCGTCGGCGGCGTCGGACGCGCCCTCTCCTATCTGGACACCCTCGAGCTACCGATCATTGAGAACACGCCTAACGAAGTGGACCTCAAGGACAGCATGGCGGACGCAATGAAGCGCTACCCCGATGCCGCAGGCGTCCTCGTGCGGCGGCACGGCGTATATGTCTGGGGTCAGTGATCGCGCTCTCGTTCAATACCCGTACACCCTGACCGCGTCCAGGCTCCGACTGGGAAAAAGCAAAGGCCCAGGCAGAGGTTATTTCTCTTTCTCTCCGATCCCCGGTGTTCTGACGTGCTTCCAGTGCCTTGACTATTTGTTCGAGATAGGCGTGAAGATGAAGTTGGCTGGTCTGCCCACGGTCATGGAATAAATGTGTGCACCTAGATGTATTGTGGATCGTTCGTTGCGTCAAAGTCATCATATGTAAATCAGTGATCAAATACTTTTTTGAAGCTTGATTTCGAGTAAATTTAGTTCTAGGGAGCTCTTGTGCCTTTCAGGATCCTCCTCTACCCAAGTACCACCACTAACATCCAACTACGGATTCCATAAAGCCCGCCTCGCATCCTTTCTATAGCTATTGCGAATTCTCTGCTTCCTCCGTTGCGCTTCGTGAAAGGCAGGTTACCTGACTCGGGGCTGCATTCACGGGACGATACCGCGTGGTGTTGGGCAGCGAGAGTGTATTATAATTAAACGTGCTAATACTATTCAAGGCTTGCAATTGGGTATTATGTACCAATCGTGTATCGGCTCGCAACATTTTCCCAAGATCTACAAACCCTGCGCTCTTCCAGCTCCACGGTGACACTCTCGATGCTGAACGGTACGGATTTCCGTTGAATTGTTCCTGATTCTTAAGTTTATGTATCAGCTGCCTCGGTTCTCGACCCGATATATCTCGGATAAATTCAATTTGTGGACTTTTACATCCGCGGGATATCAGTCACCACTGCCGTACTCTGGGGTGTGCCGCCCAACTTCTTTGCTGGCCTTCTGGTATTTGGGATGGTATACGGAACCGTTGCAGGTTGATGGACCCCTTTTTGTCCAGCCTTTTTCCAACCAAGTTTGCAGCTCGAAGTTAGTTTGTTGATTTGAACCATAGAGGATGCCCCCGCAATTTCTACGACTATTTGGTGGGTTCCCTACAAGGTACGAAAAGATGATATATATGCGGGAACGTGCTTCGCCGGCGCCGCTGGTATCGTGTCCCTTGGATGGGGCATGCTAGAAAGAATACTAAATGAAATACCGCAAGGCGGGAGCCTTGAATAAGCTGAAGTTGATGAGACTTCGCAGGTTCACGATTTCGACGTAAAGACGAGTCATTTCGCGCACTGGCTCGACGAGCTCTTTTATTTGTCAGAGTTCATGCATAGGGTCAGACTCGAGTTTGTATCAGACACATTAAAAAATGCCTCCTCATGCAAGCACTATTCTGGGATTTCCTTTCATATTGAAAATATTCCGCTCGAGTACAACGCTCAATGTCGATTTCAGGTTGCTACGACACATGAATATTGGAACTGCGTCAAAACTACGGAGATGAATATTCCAAACGTTGTAGACAAAATATTAAGCATATCAGAGAATGCAAAGTGGCGAAAATAAGCAAAGTTGACGCTGCCCGAACTTTAGTTCAAACGGCCGGCTGAAAGAGAGTTGACACAACAGCGGATGAAATGGTAATCCCGAAGAGATTAATCATGGCCAGGGCAGCTGGCCCTGAGGCCTGAAACAGGACCAATATACCCGAGGTTGACGCAGCAGCGGAAGGAATGATAGTCCCGCTGAAGAGATTAATCATGGCCAGGGCAGCCGGGTCTGAGGCCAGAAACAGGACCAATATACCCGAGGTCAACGTGCAACCCGTCTGAGATAAATGATTGCAGTTCAGGCAATATATCAATCTGCACATCGTGGTTGAATTTGAACTTCATCCGCTGCAGGCGATGACCTGTGGACATCCGTGCCCGAACGAAGTTCAAGACTTGGAAGTCTGAAATGGCAGGGCAGTTGCCGCTGATTTCCAAGTCCTCCAGAACTGGACATAAAAAATTGAACGGCGTCTCTGGATTTGGGGTAAGACGAGAGAGGAACATGTCATTCATTCTTTTCATTTGCTGGAAGCCATCGGCAGGATGCCACAGCCGAAGCTGGGAAACCTTGGGAATGAGCTGGAGAAACTCGAATAGTGTCTTTTGTGTGAAATATCCCATGCATAGATGTGCTGCTAATTTTTAGGGGTGGATTTTTGAAGATAGAAAAGATGGGGATCAGTGATCCATCCAACAATCGTGCTGCGCGATGTACAAGTAGCGGAGATTGGGTAAGTCCAAACTTTCAACAGCGGAGCTGGGTCATCAATATACATGATAAGTGTCTGAGATGAGGGGCAGTGGCCGTGACGGTAGTTGGTAGGTAGGTAGGAAGTAAATGAATCCAAGTCTCGACTCGTAGGCGGCAATGCACGAGATTTGAGCATCTACTAAGCAACTCCAGGGCATTATTGGGGTAGAGGACACCTCCCCAGTTCAATTCCGTCAACTGTGCCCACTGGACAGGAAGCATAAGAGGATCAGCGTTGAAGTGAAGCGAAACACGCCGTAAGCCAGGACTAAGTACTGAGCACATTGGCTTGGCTCCAAAAGTCTTGCGTAAAGCCTGGATCAAGGTCTTGTGTAATTCGAATACTTTCCAAACCCGGTAGACCCTCCGTGCCTAACACCAAAAATAGCTGAAACTCCGCGGGGTTTCCGGATAGTTCCAGGTGTGTTATGCGGGGGCAACACTTGATCAGAAGTGTTATAGGACACCTGGATAAAGAGATGGATAAAGGGCAAGCTGCGGAGCAGTCCAGCCAGGCATCCAAAAGATCCCCAAATTCGGAAACTTCACTGAGTGGCATCCATTGCAGAGTCGACGGAACACAGAAGGAGCACCATAGAAGCGGCATTGAGAGGGAGACACGTCTCCTGTAGCTGCAGATAGTACGGCCAAGAAGCATTGGCGCTTCATGGACTTTTCCCAACTCGGGGTGCTTTTTGGGTAGGCAGGCAAGAAAAATCTCCCCAAGAACGTCCTGATACAGACGTCTCAAGTGGGAGATAAGTGCCTTGTGCCCATCGATGAGCGAACTCAACGAGTTACGCTTGACCCGAAGGCTGCGAAGGACCGCCTCTATCTCGCCAATTTCGGCGTCGAGCCGAGCAAGTTCGTCGAGTGGCTGAACGAGAAGAGAACAGATCTCAACCACCTCCCCATCGGAGGGAACGTAGTTTGTGCGGAGCCTATCCGTGAACGGTGAATCTGCGAGGGAACTCGCGGTAGACTGAGACATGGTGAGAACTGGTGTACTTAAACACGTGGTGTTGCGCTTCATTGAAAGCCAGCCAGCCAATGAGTACCAATCTGATATCCGAGTCAGTAATACTGTGGCTTATAATTACAATGGGCTTGAAATGGCCATAGAGTTTGAAACTGCCCTCACTTGAGCCCATTTCTCAGGGTTTTCCGGTTTTTCGCGAAACTCAATCCGATGGGTATTTAGCATTGGTCTACGCGAAAAATAGAAAAAATTGAGCGATAATTGACTTAGGAACGAGTGATCATGCGTGCATTCCAAATTGCGAACAATATATATGTTACAAGAATTTGTGTAAAATCGATGAAAGATGAAATCCACAATGCAAGTTTATTCCACATACGATGAATGACTGCGGCACGAACACTTGGCTTGATCGTCTGGCTTCCGGTCATTGGCGGTGATATTGAGCTTTTCGATGTTCCATACCCCAGCCAAGTGCAGCAACTCCAGCTGCACCAGCAAAGCAAGTCCCGACATAGATTATCATCTTCTCAAACCTGCCGTCCCCGACGTCGAATCCGGTGTTCTCCGTGCCCCGGATGGAATTGAAATGTGGTTGTGCGTACAGTTTAGCCGAAATGGGGGTCGAGATTATGTTGCCTATGCCTCTTGAAAGCAGGAGGTACCCAAACAGGATTGTAGAGGTCGCGGGGTCGTCTTCTGTGGTTTGCGTTGGAAAATCAGACAATCTGGTAAAACACGAGACCGTACTGGCAAAAGGCCTGACAAAACCTGTCCACAGGCTACTCCAACCGCCTGCTACAATCCCATATACGATCCCGAATCCCAGAAGTCCAGCAAAAGTGTGAGAATAGACGCCCCAGATGACAAAAGTGGTCACTGATGTTGTGAGGAGAGTTGCGAGTGCCAGGATCCACGGGTTGACTTTGTCAGAGAGGAATCCCATCGAGAGACGTCCTATAACCGATGCAGCTGTCAAACATGTAAGTAAGACACCAGAAGTCTTGTTTCCTGTTTCATACAAAAACACACCATTCAACATTGCCAGCGTTAGTGCTGAATTGGAGGAACTGAGATGAAGATCCCTGGCAAAGCTATGTAGGGGCTCATAAGGCTTATTGTTTCAAAGTAGCCAAATGAAATGACTCACTGGGTAGATATACAATTGGGACAAAATATGCGAAGCCTTGAAGGGTATTGACGGCGAGAAAGATCCAGAATGATTTGTGTCTCGCCCAATCTCTGCGGCCTACGCCGCCACGAGGCATGGGTCCATGAACGCGGACTCGAGTTTGAGGGAGACGGCCTTTCACTAAAGGCAGAAGCAGCAGCAGAACAGTCGCGATAGATACTGCAAGGATGCGGAGTGTTTTCGAAGATCCGTAGCTTGTTATTAACCGCGGTAATGCTAGCGGAAGAACTAAGCCTCCTACCGCCGTACCTACACGGAAACAAGGATATTAGATCCTGCTTGCGTGTTATTCAGGAGCGTACCAGCAAAGAGGATGCCGTTCGCCATGCCGCGGCGAGCAACGAACCATTCAGACATGTAAGAAATGCATGGCGCATACAGAAGGGCTACACAGTCTCCATCAGAGTTGTAGGACGTCTCCTGCTAGAGCTTACATCCTCCGATGGCGTAGAACACGCCTTGGAGAAGAAGCAGCTCAAAAATCTGGCATTATTCTTAGTCCTTGTCCAGTGGATAGGTGGATTTGCTTGCCCGAGTTGCATAACTTGCTCCGAACAGAGTCGCACAGCAGAGAACCGCGCCGAACCACATCGATGGGCGACGAAGATGAGGGTAGCGTGCAGCAATGGGATTTACAACCGGTCCTGTTGAGATTCAAAGATGAGTGGCACGTATAGACTTGTGCGCATTTGGAATCACCAGAGCAGTATATAATACCTGAGGACAATGTCCCAATCAGAGGGAGAAGAGACGCAGCACCCTTTTGTGAGGCGTAGCGTGCATCTTGAAGATATGCTGTGGGGAATATTTTGTCAGTGGGGAAAGAACGGTGACTATCGAGTTCATTCACCATCCAGGAAAACGCCATAAGCATTAGGAAAACCCCAGACTATGGCCTCAACAAAAAATGCCGCCGCCAACTTTCACGAAAAAAGTTAGACAATACGTCAGACAATGGTGGCCGGGCGCCTGCGCACAAAAGACCATGCCCCAAAACCACCGTCCACCTGGGGTAAGACTGATTCTTTATTCAAGTTTCTGAGAGCCGTGGTGGCTAGGTTGCCATCAGAGTTGACAGGATGGCCATGACTATGGAACTCGGACTCGGAGACTTCCGAACTGACGAAGAATGTGGAAGTCGATGGAGGAAGGGGAACGCGGGAAGCAAGTTCAATCTCATCGGAGTGCAAAGTGTCGAGAGATTTCGTCGCTGACAGTGACATGGCGGTATGAGTCAAGTTGACAGAGAAGTTGGAAAATAAACAGGGGTAAAGCATAGTAAACCGAAGTTCCTTGACGTCCCACCACAAGTCCATGTATATGAAAGGAATGCATGTTCAACTAGCGCGATACTTTCCTCTTGTCTCTCTCCTGTTCAGGATCAAGCTCAACATGGCGAACTAAAATGTAACGTGTTCAACTAGCAAACCCGTCAAATTGGTTCATCACTGCCCGCTGATGGCCACGGTCCTTTTGGCTCAAGTGATTGACGCCCTGGTTGATCTCATGGCCAAAGCGACCGAATAATAGAATAATAATAAATATTTGTCATATATCTCACTCAGAGATGAATAGGGCTGTACCAACCGCCGAGTCAGGGTGTTTGAGCGTCAAGCCGTCCAATCGCAAATGCAGCCGCGAACTGATGATGGAGGTACAGGCCCAGCACGCTCTGAGGGGTATTGACTCGGATAAGTGGATGAAGAACCGGGATAGATCATACGACGCACCTACGACGGCAAAACACTGCCCTGGCTGGAGTATGATGATGCTTGATTCAGCGAGAAACTCGAATGCGGGAGGCACATGACTTACGTTCCCCACTATAGAACTGATTAGATATAAGGTGCGGAGCGCTACGTGGAGAAACATTGAGTTCAAGGGGACCATGAAGGGAAATGGGCCAACCAAAGAGAGCCTAGGAATTTTTAGCACGGGGAAGGATAGTTGAGATCATGCGACGAACCACGAGAAATTTCAAACCGTCGTTCTGCAGCGATGTTATAACCTCAGCGTTGCTTCGATGTGGACGCTCCAAGGCATTATAGACAGAAATGCATATGATTAAAACGTCAAAGAAGGACTGCAATTCGGTCAGAAATTAGTGTTTGATTTGAGTATAAGAACGCGTACCTGCACGCCGAACACCATTATCAGGATCTTTGGCTTGGAAAGGAGAATGCATGTCGCGAAGATCTCGGAAAACCTGAACTGGGCTAAAAGGACTCTCGAATAAAGGCTAGAAACAAACAAAGCACCAAACACACGTTTCAGCTCCTGCACACAGACGATACCGATCGCTGTTGTCGCAACGATGCAGACGGCGAACATGCCCATCAACACCCGCGCGATGTTTTTCCGCTGGTCCCATAGAGCGAAGATGCGCAGAAATACGATAGCTGAGGATGATCATCATGCCCAGAATACCATGACCCGAAGAACGAAAAGTTGCTCACAGTGTGAGATCGCGCCGAAGAGCATGGCCGAGACCCCGAACAGCCATAGAAACCGCCCGCACCCTTTTTCTCAGTCGTGAGCAACCAGGAAGGCGAAGACGTGAACACCTACAGCTGCAGATATCAGATGTGAGCAGACTCAACCAACCAAAATAAATACACTCACTGCATCGTTCAAAAAGCGATCAGAGCTGCTGAAAACTGGGACAGTGGTCCGTTCAGCATACGAAAAAAATGCAGGACGGAGTGGTTTTACTCACTATACACCGTGTAAGAAATGACCACCTCCGTCAGGTAACGTTTATCCCAAATGCTATCTTGGAGAGTGACCGCGCGCCATGGTTGGCCCACACCACCCGCACCTCCGCCCGGATCGTCAACAGGTGGTCGTACAGCATTGTCACCAGTCCAGCGGCTGGTTCAAGCACGATTCAGCGTTCGAAACAACTGCAGGGATGGGTACTCACCCGTAAGATACCGCAGGAGAAGCACAGTGTTCTCGACTTCGGACTCGGAGCCCATGGTGCGGACGAAAGAAAGGCAGAGACCGATTCCTGGACAGCCCCAGAGTGGGGGAGTTCTTAGGGATCTTCCCGTTGATAGGTTTCTCGCTTGTCAAAACGGGGATGGCTATGGGTTCCCATCAAGGTACTACTCTCCAGGCTCCAGCTAGCTTCGGACGACGTCGACATGGGGTTTGCAGGCCCCGTGTACAGATGAGAAAGTTTCCCAGCACATACTCAGACTGCTTAGAAGTAACGCTCCAGTATGCCAGAGCACCCCGCCATGAAATGGATGTGGACATTGATCGTACCACGCCAAACTTGAGAGCGAGACAGCGACGCAGTCTACATATGCGGATTGCGATGAAGATCAAGGTTTCGGATTCTTTGAGAGATCTTCCCAGGATCTTCCTGCCCAAAAGATTCGCGACCGCCTCCATACAGTCGATCAGATGCGGGCCAGTCCAACTGTCCAACCGAGGAGATAAGTACCGTTCGCGATTGGATGTCCAGAGTTTACAGGGGTCCGACTGAAGGAGGGGTTTATAGAAGAGTCCCCGACACGAGATCAAAAAGTAGGTCACAGATTGGCAGGCCCCAGAGATGGACAGGTAGCGCTAGCACGAAAGAGTGCATAATAGTCCGGATCCGAAATAGTTTAGCGTCGCCTATTGAAGCATTGAAACGTTGACGTCCGAGTCGGGTCACGATCGGCGGACTCGGAGGACGTCATCTTGGCACGGAAGCATTTAACAACAACACGAGGTACACCAAGATGCCCATTCAATTCGGTTCTGGCATATACATAGTGAGCTCAACAGTTCGGAGAGCTGGGAGCCCATTGTACGTACGCACCGTCTATTCTCAGAGTCTGGGGTCCAACATGGACTGCATGGAGTACATACAACTTTAGTAGGATAGGTATTCAATGGACGCCTATCGCACAGCTGAATGCCTATCGCGCAATTAAATGCCTATCGCGCACGCTTAAACACCTATCGCGCGCTTGACTGCCTATAACAAGTCATCACATCAGTAACATTAAAAGTGACGCATATTTTAGTGACCACGGTCACAACGACTCACCCCACCCAGCTAATGCCATGCTGAGACAAGAACGAGGTGGAGGTAAGACTGTGATGGTTTGTTTGGTCGCGTGACTTTGATCGCCGGATGTTGCCGAGGCGTGCGATACGGACGTCAGGCGTGCGCGTCAAAGGAAATCCAAGGTGTGGGGCCCTTGAAATAGAATGTCAAGTAGGTTTATGAGGCAAGATTCTTCCCCAAGCCCTTGAAGTTGGTGTGGCGGACGGGGACGTCGCCTCATTGGTCGGCATTTTCCGCGTGTGCAGGTGCCACACTTGATCATTGATGTGCCGCCCTTGGCGATGACGTGCCGCAGATGTGTGCCGAGTGCCGCGGATAAAGCCGCACTCTTTGTGCGCTGCATCTGAACAATACCGTGGTCACACTGGGGGGAGAAAGCCTCGGTGGATAGGCATTCATGAAATGATAGACACTGTGAAGCAATAGGCATTCACCCGCATAATAGGCATTTTTAGTATTGTGATAGGCATTAGTCCCATCAATAGGCATCATCCGATACCTATCATACTAAAGTTGTCGTGCCTCACTGCATGTTGAGCCAAGGAGTGCAATTCTGGTCTTGAGTTCCCATATTCGGCCGAAAGAGGACTGCGGATCCAGAGCAATTTCGGGAATTACAGCTGTTTCCGAAAAGTTTGACACTCACAATTTTTTTTGGCTCGCAACCAACTTTTGATCGAGTGCTAAGGAATACCTGGTTTGGGATTCCGATCAGTCATGTGCTGCGTTTGCCGTCGGCAATGGTCTCGCTGCCTACCTCAAAACTTGTCCTCAAAATATTCTGCTTGCCTGAAAAGTGGTCAGAACACTTACAGAAGATGTTTTGTGTATGAAGCCTGGGCAAGAAAACATCTGGATTGTATAGTTGACTGCAAGTTCGCATTTGTGGTCTCGGCTTGGCGTAGCTCGGCTACGCTCGGCTAGCCCAAAGCAGTAATCCTTAGCCCTCCATCAAAAGTTGGTTGAGAGCAAAAAAAATTCGCGAGTGTCAAGCTTTTCGGAAACAGCTGTAAGGATCACAAAAGACGATCCGAAAATGAACGCGTTACGTCACAAGCACGTGGACTCGATCACAACCCCTGTCACCCCAAGTTCTATTTGAGTTCTAACTTCTAGTACTGTATGCTCCAAGTTGTCGTCGTCTGGTGAACAATTTCACAGTGTGGCCTAAAGCGGGATCCGCGCTGGAACCCATGAGAAGCTGCAGAAGGACTGCACGGCCTCAGATGGCAGCAGACACGGGCCGCTACAAGAGGACAAAACTACAAAGAAGGGATGTGGGAGGGCAAAAAAAGAAAGAAAGCAGCTGCATGTACATACTGAAAGCATTCTAGACGGAAGAGAAACAAATAAAAAACAGACGTGCGTGGCGAGTCATCCTAGTGGTTCCTCCGGCGGCGTTTGCATAGGCTGCGGTCTTCCGTTGCAAGACCAGTCCATCAAGTGAACCCCGTGTCGCGTTCAACAAATATGTACATCACTCGAAGTTGGACTTCCCCAGCACCGCCAGTTGCCCCTGCTCATTCTTCCCATCGTGTGCACCTGCATTTTCTAGAACCGTTCTATTCCTTTAAATTGATCTCTCCGAACGCTTTTCCCCCTCCGAATCTCTGTTTCCCATCCTACAGCCCCTCGTCAAGAGAACCGGTGTAGCTGCACATCACTATACATATACAGAGCGATGAGATGTTTGACCTTATGCAGCACTATGGTGCTGGACAACCCTGCGTAGTACTGGGCCCTGGCCAGCTATTTTAGTTTTCATGATGCTTGTTCCAATCCAATAAAAACTATTGAGATCGTGAGCGCTGGCTATCCTCGAAATCTCTCTCAACTAACAATATTTCTTGAAGGTGTGAAATTTGATTTCTTATTAACTGTCGTGTCTCGGATTGGAGGATGCCAGTGCATGGACTGCCCGTGATAAGTATGTCAATAGGTCCCGGTATAGTATACAGTGTGAGTCTCAGTCTGTTTCCTACCAAGCTTAAACGTCGCAGCAAGAGATTCTAGAATCCTATGTGTACAACAAGATTTATTTCTTCACGCAAATTCGCAGGAAATAGCAAAATGACCAAAGCAACGATTCGAACTGCAAGTCATATCACAATTTCGCAGCGTCTTTCTTCGCGCGTCTGGCATTCACTTCCATCGGAAGCGACAACGCCATCTGAGTCGCTGTAGCGAGACAAAACTGGCTGTCCCGCCAATTATCCGTTTCTGGCCCCTCTCCGAGGTTCGATGGAGCCGTCCAAACCTCGAGGTAGACATCGTGTCGCCCTTGTGGCTCACCCCAGAATGTACCAGATGAGTACAATCCAACAGTCCGCCCGGAATGTTTCTCCGACGGTGGGGGGATGGGAGCCTTGAACTCGATAGCCAGGGTCATCGTTGGGAACCAACTGTCATACGGTAAGCACAAAAATAGCATGTATCGGCAAATGAATCCCATACGTATTGGCGGGGACCAGGCCACCCCGCTCACTTCGCGGTAGCAGCGATGGGAGGTTGATGAACGTGTCGGCAAGGAATGCAATCGAAGATGGGGTGATGCGCTCTTCCTTTCCGACTAGTTCCAACCATGCCCCCCAGACCAGACCGCCTCCCCCGATAGTCGCGGAATTCGTGCGGGATGGGCTGTCCGGGAGATTCTGTGCACGCAGGTGAGGGTCCCCGGCCCATTTTATGTGGTGCTTGAATTTCCAGGGCCGCACCATGTTGGTCTCCGTGGCATTGGAGGGGTGGACATGCAGCGGGTGACGGCGGGCGTACGGGGATGGTGGGGAGAGACTCAAACGCAGGGCGAGTTCCGGAGGTGGCGTGAGTGAGCCAAATATCATATGTGTCGTGATGCATGTCTGGCGCTGAAAGTTTTTATGAGAACTGATGTGTAAGAGAGGACAAAATTTGAAAAATGTGTACGCTCTGAACGAGATCGGCATGGACGTTGGTAAATCCCCGGCCATGCTTCAATGTGCGTATGCGGACCTCAAACGGGGTTATTGAAGTTGTCTGTAGGAAGTGAGCAGTGACATGGATGGGATCGCGATGGATGGTGGACGCCTGATAATGTATGCAGGCTTCTACAACCAATGCTAAGACATAACCTGACGCCGGCCTTGGTCAGCTGAATGTCATCGACAAGTATCGATGGTCTTCACCTCCGTTTGGGACACTGTCTGGCGGTTAACACTCGACCATGACTACGATGACATGTACATAACATACTGTCCAACCGTCCATTCTGGATCCACATGGCCACGATATATCGTGAGACCAGAATCAGCTAGGCCCTCGCAACCGAGGCCAATGGCTCGTCCAAGGGGTGCCATTCACAATGAAGTACAAGGTTGAGAAGCACCATCCACGGTAGCCATGGTGTGCGTTGACAGAAGGCAATGAAAGTTGCCGGTTACCGAAACACGATCGGTTTGACAGCAGGACAGCCACCTGATCTCTTTTTGTTTTGTGACCCCCCCAATTGCCCATGTATCTCGTATAGCACGTTTTCCACTGACCTAATGGCACCCAGGTCCCCGTTCCGACCTCTAGAGACCATCGCACTGCACTCTCCTACCCAGTCTGTCGATTTTTCGCCCAAAGTTGGCCCGTCAACGGACCCTGACGCACGGGTCAAGCGATGGTACCACTACGCGCCGCTGTGCGGTACGTGTGTTTCAGACCAGTGCCATAAGACTGCTAAATCTGCGGCAGCTGCTGTTCTATTAATCCTTGCCCCCCATCCATCGTGGTTGTACGTTCTAGTCGACTATCATCTCCAGACGACACATAGACCAGGCGTCTTCATCGCCCACATTGCCGTCACATACACGCTGACGTTCCTGCTATTCTCCTCGCTTATCGTCTGCGTGGCCCGTGATCCCGGCCCAGTCATGCTGAACGAAGTCCTGGACGACGCCACGGAGGCGACTGAGGCACTCATGTCTCCGCGCGACGATTTCTCCGCCCCCGGGCGCTGGTGCCGCAAATGCTGGGCGAGTATTCTCCTCCTGCCTCTACCCTACCGCCTAACCGAACTGCAGGCCCCAAAACCAGAACGCGCACATCACTGCCAGTATTGTGGCCGCTGTGTGCTCAAAATGGGTAGGCATGTCTATGTGCTTCCCTAGCGGCTTGCTGATCGATGTTCCAAGACCACCACTGCCCATGGCTTGGTGGTAAATGTATCGTAAGTCTTCTCCCAACGATGCGGTGTTCCGAGTTGCGCCACCGGCCCCAGTGGTCCGGAGGCGCGACAAACGGGAGGAATCGCATAGCCCGCCTCGTTCCCCCATGTATTTACGAATGCTAACCCTCTCCCCAGGGCCATAGAACATATCCCGCCTTTCTGCACTTCATCCTTTGCATCACGCTCCTCGCTACCTACATCGCTGTCGTCTGTGTTTTCGCCCTCTGGCATGCTTTCAACGACCCCATGACCATGGTCCGCCCCTGCCTTCCTCTTTTTCGCCGCTGCCCGCTAACCCGCCGCCCACTCACCCCCAGAACGAACTAATGCCCCTGCACGCCCTCTTCCTCACCTTCTACGCGCTCGTCTTCGCGCTCGTCATGGGCTCCTTCTACGGATACCACCTCTACCTCGTCGCGTACGTCCCCACACACATATATATCCATCCGACGCTCACGGTCCCGCCCAGCATCAACCAGACAACGATTGAGAACCTCTCGCCGTTCCTCATCCTGCGGCACCTCCCGCCGCTCCCACGCACGGGGCACGACCTCTCCGACCCGCCGCTCGAGCCAGAGCTCAGCCACCCGCAGCGCCGCCTCGTCAAGGACGCGCACGGGTACATCCGCCTGTACGACGTCGGCTGGCGGCGCAACTTCCAGCAAGTATTCGGGTGGACACGGCCAGGCGGCTTGGCAGTGCGCCTGTGGTGCGGCGGTGCGACGTGCGTCTTTTTGCTCGTATCTAGTTGAACGATGGGCTGATTCGTGCTTTGGGCTTTTGCCTTCTAGGCTGGGCGACGGGCGCACGTTCCCGCGGAACCCCAGGTCGGACGAGCTGCTGGCGAGGCTGGCGACGGAGCTCGTGAAGGCGGGGAATGACCGTCGGTAGAGCTGCATGCTTCTATCTAATGTGGTCTCCTGTGGATCTACGTACATTATTCACTATGGCGGAATTTAATTGTAGGATGACCCGTTTGTCATTTAAGCATGTAATAGACTCCAAGGACTCGCGTCGTGAATTTGAATCTCCCTCTTCAGTCGTAGGCCAGGTGTTGGCCGCGTAATCCTACCTACCATATTAAGTTCCTACCCTTGTCCTTCGGTAGGGCTGTGCGCCGTCCCGTCGACGGGCACGGCCGTCGTTTCGACGGTTAGGCGACGGGCAAACCCGTCCCGTCTCCGTCCCGTCGTCGAGATTCAAAGACTCTCTACGGAACGGGACGGGCGACGGGACGGCCGTCACGGACGGCCGGGAGGCGACGGCTTCTTGTAGGAAATCATTTTGTCGTAGTCGCTCGCAGCTCCGCACAAGCGTTAGGGGACCTGTAGAGTGTTGCTTCGGGAAAATACCTCCTTTACAACTCGATATTGTTAGTCTTTTTCATGCCGTAGGGGTGAAAATGCTCAATGGAGACAGTAGTGGTCGCTTTGGCACTAGTCTGTTTAGGGTCTGAAGGTGTTGAAAGCGTCCAAAACGCGTTGGTGCAAAAGGTGCGTGCAGGCGAGCTGATTGCCGCCGTTGATTGCCGGTCAGCTCTACTTCAAGCACCGTTTTCCTGCCCACCCTCACCCTCATGATTCATCTCACTGAACTTGCGTGTCTATCTCCACGCCTTTAAACCAATAAACCTCCCATTTTATGACTTAAATTGTATGCACCCGTCGTGCCGTCCCGTTGCCGTCACGGCCGTCGCCCTCTCAAACCGTCCTGTTGCCGTCCCGTCAAAAAATATTTCTGGGGCCCGACGGAACGGGTCGGCTACCCGTCGCACGGAACCCGTCGAACCGGCGCGACGGGCACGGCGCACAGCCCTATCCTTCGGACGCCGCGATCATTTAGAAGGTTGGCTCTGGCTGCGCTAGGGGCGTCATCATTACTGCCCATGCGGATCTGTTTTCGTGTGCAACTTCAGAACCACAACAGGCTGCATAGTCTCGGCTCCAGACGATTGGGTGCGTGCGGTCCGCCGGACCGCCGGACCGTCGGAGATTGAAAAAATGATGGGTAGTCTCGTCCCCATCCGTTCTAGACTCCCTCGGAACGATTTATCTAATAATAGAAATATCGGATCATTTCGATGCGGAGTTGAAAATGAAGTACAGAGATCACTCCAGAACCAATTCGTATGTGATGGCCCCCATCGAGTCACACTATAAGTGTCACAAATCCTCGAATCCATGTCCAGAGCACGATATCCTGCTCCATATTACGTTGAGATGCTCCAAATCTCATTCAAGCTAACCTGGAGGTGTGCTCCAGGTTTTTTCTGTAGCGATTTTGGCCCACTGCTGCCAAATGAGCAGAATTGATGCCCCTGTGCTGACCAGCCACAGCAGCTTGAAAAGAGCCAGAAAAATTCCGGTTTTTGGGAATATAGAGTACAAGATCCAGAAAAGGACATTAGAACATGTTTTGTGGCCAGTGGTATGGTATGGTGAAGAGTATAAAGTGAGTGACTCGATGCGGGTGTCACTGCACAAACTGCACCTGGTGCACCAGACGTTTGGGTGCGTTCTCTGCAATCATTTTTTAAATCTCCGACGGTCTGGTGCTCCACCGGGCCGTAAGCACCCAAACGGAGCCGTGACTAACGAATTGCCCCAGAGGTGCTTTCATTTTCGACTCCGATGTTTGTTTGGCTCGGAAAGATCCGAAGGTTCTATCATTAGAAACAAACACACGGTCTTATCCCTCCAGAACGTCTGGTAACGAGACTAGCTGCACAATCTTGGGAACTTATCCCGATTTGGAACTAGGTCAAAGCGGCGGCTGACTCTGAATTTGATGTCGGTTAAACGGGGCCTGTAGGAGCAGCTAGGCGAAGGGGAACTGTGTATTTAACCGTCGACGGCGTCCAAATAATTTTCTCAATCGAACGCCATTCATACATTACCACAAGAGTACGGACTTTATATATAGATTAGGACTAGGACTAAGCAATAATACTAGGGCTTGCGCACGCTCGGGGCCCACCAAACTGCGAGCCACCCGCAGCTCGTAGTCTTTAAATACACCTAGGAGGAGGAGAATGCAGCAGAAGAACTTCTGAGCCTCCGCTTACTGTGATGCTTTGTGAGTCCTGCCCAGATGATAGTGCTTTGATGTAAAGCGCGGTCATGATCGGGCATGTGCCAGTGCTCTGACACAGGCGTCATTGTAATGGAACCTCTACGGGCCACTAGTCTAAGGCTAAATCAACCTACATACGGGTGATGCTCGCTGCCTTCGAAAGAGAGCGTGCTGCGGAATGGTCAATTAATTCGCCTTGTCGGTTGTGCGACGGTGTCGGTCAGAGCGGGCCTGGGTCACTTAATAATGCTTGGTAACATGTCCATTTGTGATGGAACATTTGAAATCCCCCATTGGTCCCTCGTGATGTCATGTAATACCAGCCATGGTTTAAATACGGTACCTAATAACGGGAAAGGGGAACAGCCTTTGCTCAGTCATTCTACCCCCCCGCAGTCAAAAAATCTAACACGAACGCACCGAACATGCCTGCCGACATTATCAACATGCAGAGGGACTGCGCGAACGACCTCGCGTCCGGTATGTCTGCGCAGGTTCTGAAGGGCCTTCAGAGCTCCGGGAGCGGCGGGAAGCGCCTGTCTACGATGCTCCTGTACGACGAACGTGGGCTGAGGTGACGAGGGCTCAACGTGGCTCCGATGGACCAGAGCTGATTTCTTTGAAGGTTATACGACGACATCACCACGCATGTCCCCGAGTACTATCTTTTCGGTGCGGAGGAGGAAATCCTGAAGACAAAAGGCGATGAGATCGTCGCCGCGATGCACCAGGGAACGGGCGGCCTGTTCGCGAACGAGGTTGTATTGGAGCTGGGTGCCGGGTGAGTTGTGCTCTGTTTGGCTCTCATCCTAATTGTCTTCTCTTCCACTTTACCGCCAGGCGAATGGCAACACTGATGTTGTCACTCCAGGGCCTTGCGCAAGACCTCCCACGTCCTCCTGGCTCTCTCTCGGCTCGTCAAGGAAAACCACACGGGCCCCCCTCCCATCACCTACTATGCGCTCGATTTAGAGGAGCGTGAACTGCAGCGCGCATTAGCGGAAATCGCCGAGTCTGACGTGGGCAAAAGCTTGCAAGGCAGGGTGGAAACGAAGGGCCTGTGCGCGACCTACGAGCAGGGCCTCAAATTTGCCGAGTCTGGGGGCCTGCAATGCGCCGCTGCCGGGCGTCTCTCTCGGGCGTCTATCACCGCGTTCAAATACGACGCGGACGACGACTCGCCCATGTCTGGCTCGTCTGCGAGCGACTCCTCCGATGCGGCTACGTCGCCCCCCTCGACGCCCGGCGATACTCCGCCCATGCACCTGCTGTTCCTGGGTTCTTCCCTTGGCAACTTCTCACGTGCCGGGGGAGCGGACTTCCTACGCACGCTGCCTTTGCGCCCAGGCTCTGGCGACACACTGTTAATTGGAATGGATCATGACAACGGCAAAGAGTTAATCGAGGAGGCTTACAACGACCGTAAAGGGTACACCAGGAGATTTATTATGAACGGCCTCAAGGCGGCAGGCAAGGCGCTCGGCGACGAGGCGCTGTTTGACGAGGAGAACTGGACTTATGTCAATGTAAGTCGCTTGGAAGGTCGCGTGTGTGGATGCTTATGTCGAGCATAGAATTACGATGTTGCTGATCGTAAGTCGAGCTCTGCGGGTTTGGTGTGTTACTTACTCGAATTAAATATCAGGCCGTCACGAAGCTTGGTTTCAAGCGAAGCGCTCTCATGCTGTGGAGGTGCCATCGACCAAGGAGAAGATCTTCTTCCTCGAGGGTGAGAAAGTCAAGATCGAGGAATCTTACAAGGCAAATTTTACATTCATCTTGCAAAACAATATCTGATTTTTCCACAAGTTCTCCGAAGTCGACGCGTATACGCTATTCACCGAGGGCGGCCTGCGCCCTATCCAGTGCTGGACCGATAGCGAGTCGCGGTACTCCCTGTGGCTCCTCGAGCGGCCCCCATTCATGTTCCCGTTGCTGTCCTCGCCGCGTGCCTGCAACAGCAAGGGCGAGCTTGTCCTCAAGAAGCTGTACTCAACGTCGCCCTTCGGCGTGCCGTCGCCGCAGGATTGGGAGAACCTGTGGGCGACGTGGGACGGCATCACGCGCCGCATGATCCCGCCGACAATGCTCTTGCAGAAGCCGATTGACCTGCGCCATATATGTTTGTTCTACCTCGGACACATTCCGACGTTCCTGGACATTCATCTTTCGAGGCTGCTGGCGGAGCCCAACACCGAGCCGGATGCGTTCAAAGTACGTCTTGTGCGCTTCTGATGCCACGTCCTGCTAATATATTTTATTTCTTCAGTATATCTTCGAGGTATCCTATCCTTCTTCCCGGTGCAGCTGGACGGTGACTCATCTTATTCTCAGCGCGGGATCGACCCCGACGTAGACGATCCTACCGTGTGCCACGTAAGCCGCCTTTCCCAGCTCGTTTCACTTTTCATAAACCGTGCTCCATCCAGCCGCACTCCGAGGTTCCCCAGAACGACGAGGACTGGCCGACCCTCACGTCCATCCTGCAGTTCCAGGCCCGCGTGCGCGCGCGCCTGCTGAAGCTGTACGAGGACCTCGACGCCGGGACGCGCGTGCTGAACAGAAAGATGGGCCGCGTGCTCTTCATGACCTTCGAGCACGAGGCGCTGCACGCGGAGACCCTGCTGTACATGCTCCTCCAGCGCGCGGGTAGCGGGACGCTCCCGCCCCCGGGCTTCGCGCCGCCGCCGTGGGCGTCGCTCGCCGAGGCGTGGGACGCCGCCCCCGCACTGGCGGAGTGCACGGTCACGCTGGGCCCGACGACAGTCACGCTGGGGCACGACGACAACGAGGACGAGGATGGCGTGCCCGGGAAGGACGTGGACGTCACCGGGCACGAGTTCGGCTGGGTGCCCACATTTCGGTTGTCGCTCTCGGAAAGTGGAGCTAATGCGGTGTTGCGCAGGACAACGAGAACCCGAGGCGGGACGTCCAGGTGGACGAGTTCCGGATCGAGTGGCGCCCGGTGACGAACGGGCAGTTTTTCAAGTACTACGTGTCGCAGGGCGCGGGCGAAGTCGCGGTGCCCGCGAGCTGGGTCGAGCACGATGGCGAGATGCACGTACGTACCCCCGCCCACGCGGCTCCCGCTCATAACTCACTCCTTCGCCTGTGTAGGTCCGCACGCTGTACGGCCCCGTGCCGATGAAGATCGCGCAGAACTGGCCGGTGCTGACGTCGTACAGCGCGCTCTCCAAGTACGCGATGGTGCAGGGCGGGCGCCTGCCGACCGAGGCGGAGCTCCGCGTGTTCCTCAACAAGTTCGAGTCGGGCTACGAGGGCGGCGCGAACCTCGGGTTCCGGAACTGGCACCCCGTCCCGTGAGTGCTTCTCCGACTTCGTGCGCGGCGTGTTCTGATCTGGGTGTGTGTAGGGCCACGACGGGCGGGGCGCGCAGCGGCGGCAAGGGGAGTAATGGGGGCGTGTGGGAGTGGACTGCGACGGTGTTTGACCGGTACGAGGGGTTCGTGCCCTCGACCTTGTATCCCGGGTACGTTGTCTTCGCCCCTCTGGTGCCGATCCGCCAACTGACAATCGTCCTCAAGGTACTCGATGGACTTCTTCGATGGCGCACATCAGGTCGTGGTGCGTTTCCTCATCCTTTTTGCGAGGTCATTGTATCACTGGCTGACTTGACTACTGCAGCTCGGTGGCTCGTATGCGACGATTCCGCGCATCGCGGAGAGGAAGTCTGTGCGAAACTGGTACCACCACAAGTACGCGTACCCGTGGGTCTCGGGGCGCGTTGTGTATGATGTCAAGAAGTAAATGGCAATGGACTTAAGTGTTTCAAAAATCGAAGACGATGTACTTTTATATGAATGAATGATGCGCCACTGGCAGTACTGCAGTGCCACTAGTTAGAACTATGTAAGGTAGGCAGGTATATTCCGGCGCGGTCCCGTTAAGAAACAGCTGGGACCCGTAATACATACATTGCGTGAGATGTATGCTACGGATACTATGAATCTTCGGCCAATTGATATCCTGTGTAAAAGCTGCCAGACCAGGAAGCGAACAACAGGCGGTAGACACTTATTAGATCTTTCTTTCTTCTTCCTTACCTATACCCCCCTCACGACCTCACGAACTTACCACCTTAGCGCATTTATGCACTCCAGCGGACTTCCCGCTTCGCGCCCGTCCTGAACGGTGACGCAAAGTTTAGAGTTTGGACCATCACCCACGGACTATTACTATACATTACCCACAGACAGTATGAGCGTAGATAGTTTCGTCCCTACCATATGCCTTAGGCACAGAGGGGAATAAACCTTGATTCAAAAACAAAAAACAAAAAAATCCTGTGTAATCCTCTCGTGCCTCCCACAACATCGAGTACCAAAAAACAAAATACCGGTCGGGATGATGAGGCATCGACAAAATCCCCAGGGTCGCCTAGCTTCCAAAATCAAGTACGAGGAGACAGAATGTTATTCCAGTGCAATATACAAATATTCCGCCGGTTTAAAAATCTCGCGGGTAGCAGCAAACACATCAAAAGTGTACTTCGCCAATCGTTGCACTACGTCGAAGGTACGGCACTGTGCGAGATAGTGCGTCGAGGGAGTTCCAAATGCGGGCGAAATCCGGCATCAGTTGATACACATCCACCAGGAACTCCCTTCGCAACGTCACCAGGGCAACCTCATACAACCCAACAGCGCATGACTTTCGCTTTCGTCCGCCAGCCGGCAGAAACGGCAAAATCTAAACTCTCGAGGTGTACGCTGACGATAGCGTTCCTTGTACCGCAGAATTTCGATTCCGAGGGTGTGCGATGAGAGATAGAGACGGGTGAGTCCCTTTCGATGAGCAGGTACAGGCACGTGCAGATATTGGCGCAGTTTGAGTGCCGTGTGGACGAATTTGCCATCTTCGTTCAGTTCCAACCTTCCTTGAAAGTAGGTCCCTGGGTCCTTGTTTGATTATGGGATTCCTGTGCAAAATCCCTTCTTCCTTTCTCTTCCTTACTGCCATGCTGCTTCACGACTCTCGGTCGTACCCATGAAATGGCACTGTTCCCTTATGTTTTCGAGGAAACTGGTTCGCTTGCGGTTATAATTGACGGCGTTCGCTGACAAGCCGGTCCACGCCGGCGGTGGTTTGCCGAACGAGTCGGAGGTTGCCATCAACTTACCAGAACACTTCAATTGCGCTTCAACTGGATCGTCTAGCAGTAAATGCAGCAACTACGGGGAATTTGGCCATGGCACCTCTGCTCTGACACCAGGTTAATCCTGACTCGGCATGAATCTACCACCGTTGAACCACGGTTGGCCTCCTCCCTGTAATCAGAGTTTGAAGGAGCACCTCCCCGAGTCACTTGGACCACGTTCAGCTTCTTTCTCGAGATTTTCTCACCCAGAAGTAGTACCTGCCAGCTCTTATCTGCGCGACAACGCATTACGGAATCCATTCCATGTATCGCACAATAGTCTCACAGTACGCCGGGTGGAGCCCTTCTTAAATGCACAGTCTTTGAAAAGCCTTGGCGCATCGCACCTGTATTCGAAGCCCCCACTACGACAATGAACCTTCTCTCCAGATTCACGTCAGCGAATGGCTCGGATCAGCATCCAACAACTACCTATGCTGTTGACTCCAAACACGGGGAGGCCAACTCTGACAAATTTGTTGCCGGGGACGAATCCAGTGTACATGCTGTCAGTCCGGGAGGAGAACTGACGTTCGAGGAAGGTCGGTATCTGCCCTATCGCAGACGCATTGTGAGGTTATTGATCGTTATACTCGGTGATAGATGTCAAAGGCGGGATGGGGCGCCATCTAGGCGTTTTCAGTTGTTCCATGTTAATGTAAGCTCGGGTATCTGCGATTCCTATGCGTTGACTGCACTGGCCCACTATCTAGCGTCGGTCGAATAATCGGGACAGGCATATTTTCCACTCCAAGTTCAATTCTTGGGTCTGTGGGCTCCGTCGGCGCGTCCCTCATGCTATGGGTCCTCGGATTTGCGCTGTCGTTTTGCGGTCTCTTCATCTGGCTTGAATTCGGGACGATGATCCCTCGGTCTGGCGGAGAAAAAGTGTATCTCGAGGCAATCTATCGGAAGCCCAGATATCTGGCAACTGTGATATTTGCAATGAACGCAATCTTGCTAGGATTCACTGCGGCTGGGTGTATTGTGAGCACTATATTTCGTTGCTCCTCAGCCTCAGCTGAAATATATCCTGCAAGGTGTTTGCACAAAAGTATCATTCTATACTGTCTATATGATACAAGAAGCTGATCGTCGAGTTTATCATTAGCATCCTGATTACAGCCGGACAACCGGCGACTCGTTGGGCAGTCCGCGGGATCGCTTTGGGAGGTGCGAATGACTCCTCCTATGAACAACGAGGTACTAATTATTTTCAGTGATATTCTTCGCGACACTCATCCATGGTTTGACTCCCAGATTTGGAATATTAATGATGAACGTGCGGTGAACCCACTGTCTACGATTTTCGCATGACTCACTTGATCTGCGTGCAGGCGCTCAGTCTGTTCAAGATCATAATACTTCTGTTCATCGTGGTAACGGGTGCGTCTCCCCGTTGGCGTTCCTCTTTTCAACTACATCGTGGGCTAGGATGGGTTGTCCTTTCTGGGAGAACCCACATAGAAGATCCTCATTTCAACTTTCGCGATGCATTCGCCGGCAGTTCTCACAGTAGTAATGATGTACTAGCCCCACATCTCTCCAATTTATTTTTGCCCATTCACATTCCTTTCAATTTTCTAGTACGCTACCGCGACCTTCAAGGTCCTCTTTGCTTATTCGGGATGGTTTGGAGTTCCATCAACCCCATGGAAACTACTGATGTTTATACGATTCAAAGGTCCAATGTGAACTACGTTTTGAATGACGTCAAGAATCCTGTCCGGACGCTGAAAATCGCTGGTCCTTTGGGACTTGGCATTTGTGCCGCTCTATATATTCTAGCGAACGTAGCATACTTTGCGGCTGCGTCGAAGGCAGATATCGTCAAGTCGTCAGTCACAGTCGCGTCCTTGTTCTTCAAGAATGTCTTCGGAGTCAAGGCGGAGAAAGCTCTCTCGATCTTGGTTGCTTTGAGGTAATTGGGCAATTTAATCTCTTTTGCGGACTTTTCAATTGAGGTCCGTTGGATAGTGCTTTGGGGTGAGTATACGAACTATCTAATACCTGAACTCTGCTACCTGTTAAGTTCTAATGCCCCTTGACTTTTTATCAGAGTAAGGTCGTCTCTTGACCTGGATTGTAAAATCACTGAACTTCTCTAGAACACAATCACAGTGGTTTGTATGGGCTCTGACTCGACGCCTTTTGTTTGAACGATTTCCTGCAGACGTTCGCTGCCTCGAAAGTGAACCAAGGTTCGCATCTCAGCTGACAAATATTATACTGTCTCACACATTTTCTGGTACATTCAGAGCTCGCAAAAGAAGGAATTCCCCTACCATTCGGAAACCGCTTTTGGGCGTCCAATTGGCCAACAGGGAAGTCTCCCCTTCCTGGGCTCATCATCCATCTGATTCCATCCGTGAGTTTTTATTCTGGAACCATGGTCAGGTAATATCTGATAGAACTGTCTACTGTAGGTCGTCGTCATCATCGCGCCGCCTCCCTCGGTAGCCTACCCATTTATTCTCGACGTTGAAGGCTACCCGCAGCAGATCATCAATTTCTTTATCGTGATTGTGAGTAGACTTCTGCTTAACTCAAAGTTGACCAACATCGTTTCCTTCAGGGACTGTTTTGGCTCAGATACAGAGAGCCGAATGCCGTTCGCCCATTCAAAGGTATCAAAACGATCTTGAAAGTGTCAAGCACTGATGTGGATCCTCTAGTTTGGCTACCACTTGCTGTATTCTTCCTAGCGGCCTCAGTATTCTGTCAGATCCACCATCTTTGCCTCGTTCTATTTTGCTATACAATCTCAACGTGTATTTTTAGTGATTGTTGCACCGTTTTTACGGCCCGCCAATAAAGTCGGGGACACGCCTCCTCTGCCTTACTATCTGTACGGATCTTTTGTCATCAATCGACGAGTCTTGACGTCATTCAACAGGTATTGCTTGGTTGGAATCGTTATCATGATTGCGGGAGTGTTGTATTGGGCAGCATGGCGGATTGTACTACCTCGTGTTTTCGGCTATGTTTTGGTTCCTAGAAAGGAGCAATTAACTGATGGCACAATTGTGACACTGGTAAGCATCCGACGTCGTTGGACCCACACGTTACTCATATATTTCTCAATTGTAGTTCTCGCGCGAGAAGGTCCGTGAATAGCCTCAGCCTGTATAAATAAATGCGAATCGCGGAATAAAACATGTATGCCTCATATACTACCCCATAGCGGCACGATCCTCGCAACAGAAGGAGTCCTCGTCCGGGCTGTGGATTGGATCCACGGTGTTTTAATTTTGCCTCCGCGAGTTCTACACATGCAAGCACATAATGGTCAACACAAGTCGCACGAATGGCGAGTTGTGCGTCGTCCCGATACATATGCGAACAAGTGCCCGCCATGGTCATTCCAGAGGTGAAATGTCTCTGGATGAATGACGGTCGCTGGCGATTGGTGCCTATGCCAGCATTGCCAAGCGGTTTTAGGTTTTTGACTCGGCGATAAACGATTAGGAGTTCAATACACGTGTGGGATGTCAAAATGTCCGGAAAAACAATACATCCAAATCGGTGGACTGCCTTTACCAACGGTCGTTAGTGTCGGGCGGGACTGGCTGCCACACACCTACCGCATGCGTCCTTTCCTCATCTAGGGTGAAGCAAGGCTAGAGGGTCGTCGTGAGTACCGCTTTTGAAGAGCTCCAAAAATGACACCTGGGCGCCGCAATAGGCGGAGACACTTATGATGGGATGTCAACAATTTTCCAAATGCGAAACGCGCGCTATCCGATCAGTGATCGCCGCCGCATTCATAAAGTGAGGTGACCCAGATAGAGGTGTCGAACCTTTTACACTTCACACCCTTGCACTCCCCTTGACATGGAAGCTTCTGCAAGCGCTTCTCCCCAGGTGAACAATTATTTTTCGGGCACGAACCGGAGGCGGTCGAGCCAGTCGGGGTTTCTTGATGCTCCCCGATAAATCGTCTTCACAGCTTGGCACCGCGCCCCCGTCGCTCTTCACCTTTGGCTGGCCCAGCACTATCCTGTTCCACGGGAAGCGACGCTGGAGTGCAGGATAAGCAAACGATGCCCCAACCCCGCGGTAATGCATCCGCATTCTCATCTCGGTCGCCCTCGCTTTTGTCCCTTCAGTCTCTCGAGTATGGGGCGCAGCTTCCGTATCCCACAGACCAATTTGGTCACAAGGCGCCCGAGCCGCGCCCGCGCCGAGAATCGAAAGTCTCGTTCATAGCGCACCCACCTGCCCATCAGCCTCCGTCGAGCGCTGGCACCACTTCCCGTCCGTCACCACCAACCCTGGATCGCTCCACATCCTTCGAGGTCATCCGTGGCACGTCTAAGCGCCCTGGCGCGGACGCAGCGTCTCCCAGCCTCTACCAATCCTCAAGGTCCGTGACCCGCGGAACGAGCTCCCTGCACAGAAGGGCCATCCAGCTCTAGCTCGTGCTCCAGCTATTCTACAACTCCCCCATCGACACGCCCCGGATCGCGTGAATCCCTCGGCCCACGCCCCGACGCACGTGAGCCCGCCGAACACTGGCTCACGTACGCGCCATACGACGCAACGCCGCGGTTCTCGCGCCTCGGGTTGGCGGCACCCGGGGTCGTGATGCCGGTGCACAAAGGGTTCCGGCGACCGAAGAGTGCGGATGCGGGTAGCGTGAGGAGCTTCGTGAGCACGCCGAGCCTGAGCAGCTCGGTGTCGTCGCGTGCGCAGAGCTTGCGACGGCCTAGCACACCGAAATTGGTGTTTACGCCTCCACCGCATGAGGCTGAGAAGAATCACGAGGTCATGCCAGAGGTAGGGTACGAGAGGGGCTCTGAGGTAGACGAGAGACGGAAGTCGCGCCCCAACACATGGCGGAAGGATGATGGGAAAGACCCGGAAACGCCACAGGTGAAGAGAGGAGGAACAATCAGGAGGTTGTGGAGGAAGCTATCGCGAAGTGGCCGTTAGAAATAGACTTGACTAGAGCGTACATAGAGAACGCGTACATTATACCCACCAGATCCATTCGTTTGTACATTTTAGAGCATGTATCTAGATATATAACGTTATTTCAAGATATCGTTTACGAAGGCGATGCAAATACCTGCCTCTTCTTTCGAAGCGAGTCATCCCATTTCTCGTCGCCCATACAGGCCTGATGAGCTACTCGATCTGCAGCCATTACGAGCTTTCCATTCGATTGGTGGCGTCCGAAAAGCGCCAAATAGACACGCTGCCGCAGTCGAGACGTGGCCTGAACATACAGTCTTCCTTGACTTTCATGGAAAACCTTGGGGAGACCTCTCCAGTCCCTCAAATTCCCGTTTCCTAACGTGTCAATGAAATACGCTTGAGAGGCTTTCTTCGAGCTCAAGAAGAGACCGCGGAGGATCATCCCAATTCGGGCCTGAGGATTCGCACAATTGTCCTTGTGGTACCTAAGCAATGACCGTCGAAAGGATAGGGAAGTGGCCAAGAGATGGGCGGAACGAAACTTCTGGACACAGACCTTCCAATGCGAACGCGCGTGGAGGCGAAACTTCTGGACCCCGGATACTTGGGGGGGGTACAGTCACATCAGTCACTCGGCATAAGCGACGGCAAATGTTGAGCAATTGATGTAATCATTTTCTCCGGATCCAATTTGCCAACAACGAAACTAAATTGTACACTGTAAAATAATGTGTTCTCCAATAAAAACTCTGAGCACACAAAGCGACGGGGAAACATCACAAATGGTGGATATCACCTGGAAGAAACTAATCGAACTGAAACTGATGTAGATATTCAAAACATCCGTGAAAAGTTGTTAAAACCTCCCAAAATGCCAAGGAAAGACCCCGGAGACCGGTTTGGGGGTAATTTGGATTCTGCCCTGCGTTCAGGTTGAATTTCCAAGCCATCGGCAAAGATATCCAAGCAACTGTAAACTTTATGTCCTCTTTCAACTTTCCTTTACTCCTCCCGTCACACCACCGTACATACTCTCTGCCTTTTGCGACTTCGAGGATGTTATCCCGATACAGCTTACTCCAATTTCGCTATACTCGCTCGACTCGGAAGGCTCGAAGCTGTGGCAACGCACCTTATCTCGCCATGGCGTGCCAGGCGTGGTCTAGGTTGCCCTGGACTGCGAAACTTGGCCGATCCTCGGACTTCGAACGAAGAGCAACCCTTCGCAGAAGAGCTTCTCTGGGACCACTGGATGGCGCGAAGATTCATGTAATGACTGCCAAGCAGCACGAATATCTGTCCGGCGCGAAGCATGACGCTCTTGCTTACCTTGATGAATTCAAAGCCCAGGATACCAACTACGCTCGTCATTTTACTCGATGAATTTTAATACTCTCCCAGACATCCTGCTCCCTCTGATTTTTTGGAACCGTTTCTGTGCATTTGGGCAATTTTTATCCATGGTTGGAAAGAAGATTATTCCTCGAAAGCGCGGAACTCTTGTCAACTGTTCACCTGCGCCATCCGCGGACCATGCTCTTCTGACATCTACTCCTGCGTTTCATCTTATATGGGCAGCACAAAGGCGCGATTTTCGTTCCGACATCTATATTGAACTTGCATGCGGGTTCGCCGCGTACGCGCGGGACGTCTGCGGGAATAATGCTCAGATCTCTCACCTAGATACGTTATTTCCGCAGATATCTTCCCCGTCACCTTTCCATCAGGTTTTCCACCCCTTCCCCTGGTCTTTGATGTAAAGCTGTCGCGAGATCCACAAAGTGCGACTGGAAGTATTCAATGCATGCGCCCCGCGTCCCCAAGAAGTCGGTCAATCTTTTGGCCCGACGTTTGTTCGCCTTTCTGTGGTCTGGACTGCCGAATTGGATTGGGTGGCCCTCTCCAGTGCCACAGTATAAAAGCCGTCGACAAAATTTGCATCGCTAGACCTTCAGATCGTTTACTTCGTAGTGACCAGCAAAAAAAGCTCCCACTTTCCGACGATTCGTCAACTGTCAGACATGCGCTTTTCCACCGTACTCCTCTTTGCGTTACCCCTCGCGTCCATCATGGCTGGTCCTGTCGTAAGTTCTTCTCTGTATTTCTGACTCAGATGCGATATGTGACGCAGTTACCAGCCTGCAGCTACTCCCCCCGTCGATTCCCTCGTCTCCAAAGCTTCTACCGTCATCGCCCACCTCAGCCACCTCAACACCCTCGGCGCCCAGATCGTGAACTCCTCCTCCGCTGCTTCTACTCCCCAACTCAACGCTGCCATAAACCATATCAATCGCATAGTCGACTCTCTCGTCCCCGTTCAGTCTGGTGGGCTGCTGGATGGGCTTCTCGGCGGGCTCCTCGCCGGCGGAGGGGGGCTCGGGCTGCTCTTGGGCGGTGATGGGGATATACTGTCTGGCCTGCTCCCTGGCGATCCCCTCGGAGATCTCCTTGGAGGCACCAACGGTGGTGGGCTCCTCGGTGGTGACCTCCTAGGCGGCCTTCTCAATGGGCTGCTTGGGGGTATCCTCGGGGAGGGTGGGCTGCTCAGCGGGCTTCTTGGCGGCGGGAGCGATGGGCTCCTGGTCTCGATCAGCGACTTGCTTGAGCTGTTTCCGGATGTGGGATCTTCATGCGGTACTGACCTTGTCGGCGAGCTGCTCTCCGTAGTCAAGGACTTGGTGGGCTCTTTGACCGACATCTTGCCGGACGCCCAGCAATGCGCGTGTGGTCAGAACCAGGCGCTGAGAACTGGTGTCGCTTCGTTGATCAAAGCCAGCAAAGACCAGCTTGCTCCCATCCGCACTCACTGATCATATATTGTAGGATTTTTTCTCCCGATTTTGTCTTGCCTCGCTCACACTTTCGTCCGTGGAACCAGATTTGTGTCCGTCTTGCGCGCGTCTTGCGTCAACCTTCCTTATTTCAAAACCTGGTTGGCTCCTGAATTTTATATTCCGGTCATTAATCTTCAGTTTTTTGGGTGTAATCCAAAGTCCCCTTTCCCTCACCCATCTCTGACGATTCACTTATATCTTCGTTCCCTCAATTATTTTTCTTGGTCTTGGGCGTGTTGAATACTTGTCAAAATGATTTCTCTTTACTGATCATCAATAGTTACCTCAGAAAATAACATCCCATATTCGAAATTTCTATAATTCGGACCTTCATAATGCGCAAGTATTGATATTGAGCGATGACTAAAGAGAGAGGGGGAAAAGCCAATCGACGCTTGACTCGGCAATGTCACATTAGGCAAAAAGGGTTCCGGGGAAGAGGATCCCGGAGCCCCGAGTATTATTTTTCGATAAATAATACAAAGTAAGCGCAGGGCGAGTAAGAGTAAAGCCGAAGGGTTTCTGCAAAACCCAAGCACGGAATCAGAGACAGTAACTGCAGGAATTCGCAGCTACGACTCACTGGGATAAGAAGAAGTAGGATTGTTACCCCAGCTAGGTCCCCTTTTGGGTACGAAAGAGCAGAGCTATGAGCCCCTTTCTGTTGTCCGCTACAAGAATTCAAACCCCGATGGGCGAATGGATTCAAACCCCGACGGGCGAA
Organism: Mycena sp. CBHHK59/15; assembly: GCA_029204085.1. Lineage (NCBI taxonomy): Eukaryota > Fungi > Basidiomycota > Agaricomycetes > Agaricales > Mycenaceae > Mycena > Mycena sp. CBHHK59/15. Next base: position 33,838 of record JARGXW010000423.1, read on the forward strand.
TACCGGAAGCGGATTCAAGCCCGATGGGCGAATGCCGATAGGCCCGACTCAACCCCAGCGGGCAAATGCAGGTGATCCTGCTCCATTCAAGAGTCTTGACGCAGATTGAACGTGTATAACTTTACTCTTAAACTCGAAAAATCACGATGTGTTTGTCACGGTATTAGTTGTGACGGGGACATACAATCGCACACAACACGTCTTCGTCTCGGTCATTGCCGCCGCAATCTTTCTTTCGTGCTGTGGACACAGTTCCTTCTTGACAAGGATATCTATTCGTTTTTGTCTGCGAATAACTCCCGGTCTTCATCCTCATCCCGGAAACTCGGTCATCGAGACTCGCCCCAAAGATTTTTGTCCGAGCTTTCTCGAGTCCCGACTTTCTTGATCTTTCCTGGCGACTAACTAACTCGACTCCCTACAAGCGCTGCGTACCTGTCCTCATCTATTTGAAAATCCAGTTGTCGCAGTCAGGTAAATGATCCAACCTCTGCAAAATGACTCGGTACCAACTAATTCTCGACTTAGTTACACTACACTCAAAGCAGTGGCATAGCTGAAATCGCGTGACTTCAGGATGTCTATGCAAGATTTGTCGGCCCAGCAGCTCAAGCAGACCATAAGCCAGCTGCATGTCGCCGCTGCAAATGTCGGCGCTGGAAACACCCCGTACCAGAAAAATCTACTGAATTGGTCGACAACCACAACCGCGCCACCACGGACCGCCTCCTCTGGGACCCGAAGCACTCGTGCCCGCACTACGCGTAGTGCAGCTGCAACGCCGATGCAGCAGCAGCCAGTATACCACCCACCAATCCCCATCCCTAACTATCTCCCCGCCGGCCCACAGTATCCTCCACCGAACCCCATCCCTGTATCCACCCAAGGATACATCTCGACGTACCCCTCCCGGCTGCGTACTGGTGCCACCCTCCTCATGCAACCTATTCTATCCTCGGGTTCGCAGGCGACCACATCACGATCGACGCGCCGTGGTGGTGCCATCAACTACGCTGACCCGGGCTCTGGAGACGACCTCCCTGATGCTGGTGCGCTAGATTCAGACGACTCGGATTTTGTCGGGGAACACCGTTTGGGATCACGCCGAGGGACGACGCGTACGAAAATGGCGACTGGCATGTCCGTCTTCAATTCTAATACCGGCGTCACCACCATTCAGCCCGCTCCACCACCTCCGCCTCCCAAACCGGAAAAGGCGGAGCTGGATCAGAGCTACCTTGGGATGGTCCCTCTCGCACGGTTCATAACCGCCAAGGGAATGGCGGCCACACCCCACGTACATCAGTACGCACAACACCAATTTTTTGATCTCTCCGCCGTTGATCTGAAACCGCCCGCACAGTCCTCCAGAGGCCCTCGAAAAGGAAGCGTCCCGCCGCGCCGCGCTAGTCCCGATCCGCGTTGAGTTCGAGACGGATACACACCGCATTCGCGACTGCTTCGTGTGGAACCTGAATGAGAAGCTAATCGTCCCAGAGAACTTCGCCAAGATCTTTTGCTTGGACCTTGACCTGCCCCCAGTGCCCTGGGTAGAGACCGTGACAAACCAGATCCGCGCGCAGCTCGAGGAGCACGAGCATATCGCGCGGCTCGACATCGCTAACGAGGACTACGAGGCTGAGGGCGAGGAGCTGCCCGAGTGTCGTGTCATCCTGAGCGTGCGTCCTCTCGACCTTTATGCGCGGTATGGTGCTCATAAACTGTAGATCGATGTGCAGATAGCGAACCACCACCTGCTTGACCACATCGAGTGGGACTTGCTTTCGCCGCTGACACCAGAAGACTTTGCGCAGAAGCTTTGTCTCGAGCTGGGGCTGACGGGCGAGGCGGTACCGCTGATAGCACATGCGATCCACGAGGAGCTCCTGAAGCACAAGAAGGACGCGGTTGAGTGGGGCGTCGTCGATGGAGGCGGTATGCGGGACAAGACGGGGCTGGGGCTGGGGTCCGTCGCGCGCGGTCGGGGGCCGAAGGCGCTGGAGAGCGTGTGGCGGGATTGGCAGGAGGCAGACGAGTTTCGCACGCGGTTCGAGGTGCTCAGTGCCGAAGAGGTCGAGCGGAGGGAGGTGGAGAGAGAACGGGCGAGCCGGTGCGTTTTTTTCTGTCGCTTCCTTTCCTTCTTTACCATGCTCAATCTTTTCTTGCAGGCGATTACGAAGAGAGACGTCAAAATTCCAAAGCGCTCGGAGACGACGGTATTAGTTTACATTTTTACTTATGGCAATCTGTACTTTTTTGGCATTTCTTGTGACTCTTGGTCGTGGGTCTTGGGAGCACACGCAACACATTAATTTTTAGACAGCCAGTCAGGGACGCTTAAAGTCGGAAGATTGCTGAGGAAACGGTTTCCTAGTGTTAACCATTGGCGCATTGGATGTCGCATAGTTACGCGTCGTGTGAGTCCACCACAGAGAGGTTCCCTTGCTTGCCAAGGGTTATCTGCCCCACAATTGAAGCTTGATTCGATGTAAAACCGGATCAATGATCTTTGCTGTTCTCCGATTCTTTCCTATTCGATGTCGCGATCATTCAGAACGCGTTTAGTGCAATGCCCTCTCCCCTCTCGTCTTGGGGCTTTCCCCCTTACGCATTACTGGCACGTATGTGCCATACCAGTCGCGCATATCTACTTTGGGAACGGGATCCCGTACTTCCACTTTATGTGATTCGACTTCCAGCAAGTAGTGTCCTATATACATTTATCCAACATCTCTCCTTTCCTATACATACTACGAATGCAAGCAAGGGTTCTGTCGACAACGTCGACCCTGCCCTCGTACGTAATACGGAGAGGTAAATAGACGTAGATCCTATTTTATCTTACCTTGGTTTTTGACCCCCTAAATCACCTTGGTATTCAACACTTCTCAAGTTATTCGTTCTCGGTGAGCCACTGAGCAGCAAATCACTACTCCGCACGTCGCAGAATGACGACCAGACCATCTGAATGCGCAGAAAAAATCGCATCCACGGCTATATTTGGCGGAGAGTTTTCTGCAGCGGGACTCGGCGAATGCGACAGCACCGGACATGCGTGCCGGGATCCGGGTACTCGCGACGCTGTGGGTGCCCGACGACGTGCAGGCGGAAACTCGGACGCATGGTTTCTATTGTCAAATAAATTCTCAGCTACATGTCCGACTTACCGGAAAAAAATAGCACACTCACATCGTATCTCGTCCCTCCGTGCACAGGAGAAACCGCCCGTACCCGAATCCGCCGCTGGACGGGTGTCCGCGCTCGTTCACCCCACACGCCTTGATGACGTCGAGCCAGCTACGCACGACGCTTTCGTCGCGGACGGCGACGAAGTCGAAGAACGGGCGCTTGGTGGCGGCGGCTGCGGAGATGATCTGGTTGTTGGAGTAGTACGTGACGGTGCAGTTGACGGAGAAGCGGTCGAGAATCAAGGCGGTCCTGGATGATTGGCTGGATGGTAGATCTACTGGCGGGCTCCGCACGATGATACCCCGGGGCGTTGGAAACCTTGTGGAGTCAGGCGAGGGATCGGTCCAGCGCTGTGAAATTGTTGAGACATATGCCTATCCGTAGAATCATCCGATTTCCTACGCGGAACTTGAAATTCGAGGCCGCTGGGGTGATGACCGTAATCTCTTGAGCGGTGGAGCTGTTGTGTAGCGCTTTGCCACCCGTGCTAGCAAAGGAAACGCTGAGGAGAGTAAGTAAGTCCCTGCATTTGGCTAAGATCACTGGTTTGGATTGAACACACCTTCCTACGATCTGATCGTAAACGACGGTGCTGTAGAAATTGAGGGTCAAGCAGCTTACACATCGGGACTGGACGAACCGTGACTGAATTGTCAAGTCGTTGAATGAGGGCATTTAAAATCAAGATAGTGATAATGCTAACAATGACGCAAAGAACGTAGCCCTTGTGCGCATCCTTATGCTTCAAGCGCATGTAGGCAAGAGCGGCAGCCTTGTCTGACAAAACTGTGTCACTAGGAACTATCAGTTTCGCTGAGTTGAAAAACAGCTTGGCGACTCACCAATGCAACTGCTGGACCTGCGAGAGCTCATCTGGATGAACAAGCTCGAAAAATGAGCGGTCGCGTAAATCACTTGGCTCCCATCCTGGGACGGGTTGAAGAAGTGATAATAGGCAAAAGGAATACCGACCCAATAGATCGGAAACGGACTCGGTCGAATATTTCCACCGAGCCTGCCGACCCCATCGTTGGACGTGTCAGTAGATAGGGATGGCAAAATTACCGAGAAATCCACGATGGCGACTCCAGAAAGATTGTCAGGCGCTTAACACAGCCCCCCAGAAGAAAACTGACTAAACGATACACATGGAGGAGCACTGTTCATAGCTCAGATTATACACGGACTCGGAGAGCAGATAGATCAAGACAAGAAAGAGCGAGTCCGGAGTATGTATATATCTAGAGTCTTTATACCAGCACTAAGGCTGGTTAATCATATCAGGACGCAGATCTGGACAAGCCAACCTCCGCGGGAGATGCACTAACCCACCAGGGTCCTTTAAGCGTCTCACAGGTTACTTTCCTATCACAGATTGAATCTTGGATTGAATTCCCAGCTCGGGAGAGACCAAGAAGCGAGAAGTGAGGCATGAGTCGGCCGCCGATCACACCAAACGACAACAAATCCCGTTACTTACGAGGGACGTCTACGTTGTTTTCCTTCTTCACTTCTCAACTAATATTTTTGATCCCAATTGCGTTGGATCTGCCCACGCACCGCGCCAATCATAGTCCGCCAGCCAGCGGACATAGTTTTTCTTTCTCCGCGATGTGGTCTACAGCTCGGGAAATCAAGGCCGGTGACACAGTCATAATATGGCTTGCAAGTCTAGTGACGTTCTTCCCTGAAATGGAGTAATGACCCTCCCATAGACTCGTGATGTCGTCCAGCACCTCGTCGTTACCCCGGGAAAGGATTTTAACAGCAAGTTTGGCAACTATCGTCACTCAGATTTCGTTGGAATCCCCTTCGGCTCGAAGGTTGGTTCTCGTACGGGGAAAGGGTTCATCCATGTCCTTCGACCTACCCCAGAACTGTGGACAATGGCCCTTCCTCACCGGACGCAGATCCTCTATATAGCAGATATCTCATTCATCACTTCATACCTGGACATACGTCGCGGCAGCCGTGTTATTGAGGCCGGTACGCGTTTCGTCTCTTCTCCTTATCGTTCCGGGCTTCATCTCTCATCGGCAAAGAAAAAGCCTGATCTCATGAATGATCCACAGGCATGTCAACCGTCCATGTATTTTACGAAATCCGATTGAACTTTATCATGCAGGGACTGGATCTGGATCGTTTTCGCACTCCATAGCGCGGTCAATAGGCCCGTCCGGGCATCTTTGGTCGTATGAATTCCACGAGGCTCGCGCAAAAAAGGCGAGGTTGGTCCTCACACCGGCCATTATCTCCGACCCCAGCTAATGCCCGCAAAAGGGAGGAATTCGCGCAGCACGGAATGTTGGATGTCGTAACCTTGACCCACCAGAACGTGTGCAAAGACGGGTTTAATTTAATGGATGCTGCAGATTCAGGTAAGTTCATGTCGCACTTGAAAGCCGCACCCTAAACCCTTGTTTACGCTATTCCGCAGTATTTCTCGATTTACCTGCGCCTTGGGATGCTGTTGAACACGCCAAACAGGCTCTCCGCGTAGGTTCCATAACCTGGAGTCTTCGAGCAATTGTTGACGCCTTCCTTGTAGAAGGACCGAACGACACGAATCTGCTGCTTCAGCCCATGCATGGAACAAGTTTTGCGGACTGTCAGTGCTCTAAATGACGCGGGATTTTCAGGTCTGTATCTACACTGTACCACTGCACGGATCCGATCTGACAGCCTTATATAACAGATATTACCATGTACGAAACCCTCCTGCGCTCACACGACGTGAACCAGGTCCCCGTCCTCCAGTCCATCTCGGAGATCGAGGAAAAGCTCAAGAAAGGAGAGGAAATCCGGGAAATAAAGCGTCTCCGCCAAATCGCTGCCGGGCAACGGAGCCATGAAAACCCTCACGGCGAAAAACGAAAGTGGGGTGGAGACACCGACGCACAGGAGGCGCAGGGAATCACGGAGGCCGAGGATTCCGGCAGTGGCAAAAGGCTGAAAACGGATGACGAGGACGACGCGGGCCCATCAGTCGCTCCCAAAGACGCCGACGTTTCTCGAAGCCTCGACGGGCCCTCCACACAGCTTATGCATGCCGATGCCAGCAATACCGCATCCCCTGCCAAATTTAGCGTATCGAAGGCGTCACTTGAAGTCCGTGGCCATACCTCGTACCTAACATTCGCGTCTCTTCTCCCACCGATGCCCCCTGCTCCGCCTGAGGATGCTCCGCCCAAAGGTGTGTTTCCTCATCCAATATGCACCAAGGTGCTGAACTACGCGGCCACTAGACTCCGAAAACATGTAGAAAATTATATATGTATACATTAGTACGGGACTACGGTATGGCTACCCCGCGACTGCCCTCTTGAACGCTTGCTCTAGCTCCTGCTCCTCCTGCAGCTCCGCCTGAGTCTTCGTGCGCCGAGGACGGAGAGTTCTCGCGGGTGCAGGAGGAGCGGCGACCACCCCCTCGTTAGTCTTTGTCCGCTTTGGTGGGGATGGCTCGCCCTCCTCCTCGGGATCCGAGTCCGTGTCATTGTCCCGCTGCCTCTTTCTCGTTGACGCACGTCGTGCAGCAGAGGCCCCGGCTTTGGCTTTGGCTTTCACCTTGACCGGATTACGCTCTGACGGAGCTCTACTCGGCTTAGCCCGGCGAGTCTTCTTGACCTTGGGCGCCACACCAGTTGTGGGAGGTGGCGACGACACATATTCCTCACCAGCCTCACCGATATCGTCTCGCGCAAACTCTTTCCTGAGCCGAGATGCTGTCTCCTCCGCCAGCTCTGCCATGGTCTTCGGTGCACCGGCACCATTGAGGTCACGGAGGGAGTCGGGCTGCACCTCGTCCATGCCGGGATCAGAGTCGACGTCCATCGTCTCGAGGTCATACGTCAGCCTCTCCGTGACGGTCTCACTATCTGAGGTTGGCACCGACGGTACAGCAGACCCCGATCCCGATGGCAGAAAGGGCAAATTGACATGCTGATATTTGGGCAGCTGATACGCCTGCACGACGCCGTCTGCCCCTGCTCCAGCGAGAAACCCGCCGCCGCCCGCAAGCCCGGGTAAAATCTCTACATCCTGTGTGGTCTGTCTGTCAGTTACAGCATCGCAGAGATGAAGATGCCCACCTCTCCCTGTTCTCCCGCGAAGGCCGTAGGCTGCCGATCCTTGTACTCCTCCTGCAAGCTTTGCCGTATCCTCAGACCGTGAATGAGCCGTGTCCACCTCTTCAATACACGCTCCCGTTTCTTTGCGTGAGCTTTTTCGGCAGCATCGTGTTCAGCTTCCCAGTATGCCTGCACGCATGACGTTTGATCACCGTTGATGGGTGGACGCGAAGGGACGGCGTACCTCTAACATCGCGGCCTCGTTCTCAGCCGCGACCACTACACCCTCCATGAGGGCCGTTGCACGTCGATTTCTAAATTCGAAGCCCGTCTGGCAGGTGACTGAACGAATGTATCACAAGGGAGGGAAGGGATGCGCACCACCGCCTCCGCATAATCGAATCGGAGCTTCTTGGCTATCTTCGCTGTGCCCTTGTCTGCGATCATAGAAAGACGACTTAGAATCCAGCATGCGTACGACAGGGCTGGAGACTGACACGGAATATGGACTGCCCCGGCTGGAAGCATGGATGGCACATACAAGTCAATGTTCCCGAAATTATTTTTCGGGATCTTCCCCTGAGATGGTCGGGTCAGCCCCAATACACAGAAGGGAGGAAAGGAGGGCCTCACATCGACGACAGGATCAGGGACGTACAGCTCTGTCTGCGAAAATGCATATAACCCCTGCATCACCTCGTTTCCCCACTCCTTCGCTCGGCGCTCGGCGCTTCCTTCTCCCTGCTCGCCGCCGCCGCCATTCGCTTCTGCCTCCGGCTCCGCATGCTCGCCTGCGACGCGCAGCCCTTCCCGAAGGACCTCCACCTCCCGCATGCGCCCGAGAGTCGAAGCTCGCATCTTCACTAGCTTCATCGGTTGCTCGCCCTCCTTGACCTGCCGCCCCTCACTGCGCATCCAGTTCTCCGCCGTCTTCAACGACACGACGGCGGTCCGCGGGTACACCGACTCGCCTCGGAACTTACCCAGCTCGCGCGTCTGCGGTGGCGGCGGATGGAGCGTCTGCGTCTGTGTGAGGTGGCGCACCAAAACATACCTGCGGTGACGTCAGTGCACGAGATGATGGAACAAAGACAAAAGGGCGCATACATAGGATGGTCCTTGAACCCCCCGACCGTCGTCGGCATCCCTTCCATCAACTGCGCCGTTTCCAACTCCACATCTTCTACGTCGTCGCGATGCTACCCCACCAATCGCTTGAGCATCGACGTGCCTCATGCACATAAGCAAAAGCAGAACACGCACCAGCCGATATGGCCGCTGCACGCTCTCCACCACACGGTCCCACCATGCCTCCTTGCGCCCGCGCGGCTTTTGGCCGCCCTGCACCTTCGCGACCTTGGCCGCGAACTGCCGCGCATAGCGCCGCGTCACATCACGCGCGTAGCCGTCCTCCTCGAACGCCAGCACGTACACCATGCGGTTATCCTCAAGCACACGCGCCGCCGCCTTGCCGTGCACCGGCGCGGGAAGAGTACTAGGCCGCGCGTATGCTGAGTCGGGGTTCGCGTTAGCGGCGGATGTGTGTGAGGGCGCCGCAGCAGCAGCAGAGGAGGGGTCGAAGGCGTTCGCTTGGTTGACGAGGCCGCGCACAGGGTCAACGGGCATCCAGCGGGCGTCGGGGCGGGAAAAGACCTCGGTCCAGAAGACGGGTGGGGTGGTGATAGGATCTAGAAAGCATGTATTGTTGAGACGTTACTCGGGGAAATGAAATGGACTAGAACGGTACCTAGTTTTGATGTAGAGGGAATAGGACCGCTGCCCAAAACGTCGCCCTTCCTTTTCGTCTTGCGCAACTTGATTTCGGGTTTCGCCTTTTCCTTGCCTTTCGCCTTTTCGCTCTTTTCAGGTACATCGGCCCCATCAAGACGGTTTCCGTTACCCTTGAATACGTCGGGCCCGGTTTTTGCTTTTTGCCCCTTCCCCTTTCCCTTGGCTGTTACTGTTGACTTGCCTTTCCCGTTGACACTGGGGGCATCCTGCTCCTCATCCTCATCCTCACCCTCGGCCTTACCCTTGCCCTTTCGGTCCTTGGTCTTGGGCTTGCCGACGCTGCTCTGCCACGGTACGCTCTGCAGACTCACCACCAACCGCGCAGGAATACCTAGTCCGCGGCACAGGGCGGTAAAGAGCTGCGCGCTGGTATCCCGGCTGCCCTGCTGCATCAATGCATGCTTCATCAGACTTTTTGGACTTCGCACGAGCTCGCCCTCATCATCCAGCACGTCTTGCAGGGTTTCGACGTCCCATGGCTCGTCGGTGGCTGGTACCAACACGTGCTCGAGCATGGCGTGTTGGACGGTGTCAAAAGTCCGGTTGCGGATGTGGCCTTCAAACGTGACATCGAAAAAGGTACGGGCCCACCAGAAGACAAGGTGTCCCATTGCAGTCTCAAACATGCGGCCCCGCTTGTGCTGTTCAGATACACGGGACTTGTGGATCATCGCAAAGGCGGTTTGAAGTGAAAGCGGCGTCAAAGACAGCAGTCGAGCCTACTTTGTGGTCAGATGAGCATGGCGCGTCGGAGGGAGAACCGACATGTAGTAGCTCGTCGTTTATCCATTTGTTTCTGACCCACGCGTTCGCTAGAAGAGCGAGAGTGTGCAGCTTGTGGCAGTTGATGCGAAGAAGACGCTCAGAGTTGGTTATTCGCTGTTTTCTACGACGAAAGAAAGGATGAGAACTGCAGGGCGTATGTAGTTAGTAGCCAGAACAAACTTGTCTCGTTTCGGACGCGTTGAAATCGTTATTTCGAGATGCTTTTCTTCCTCCGGGACCAGGACTTCTTCCCAATCGCCGTCCGAGTCGCTTTCAACGTCGAGGCCACTCGCAGACATGGTATTCAAATTTTTTGCATGTGATGGGAAACGAAGAAAATGGATGAATCGTTTGTCACCGTCGCGTGACCGTAACACTCATTTCGGTGCCGCACCCGATAACGTGACTGGTTTTTCATCTCTTCAACTCGTTCGTCGAGTGGTTTAAGCCGTTGTGGCCGGCGGCCATCAAATCACAGGTCTTTGCGCTCAAAATACCAACTACATCTCCGCAGAAATAAAACTTGGACGTCGTTCCGAAGTATTTCTCAACCATCTCAGTGCAGTCTGCAGATTTCTCGCTTGCTTCAAGTTTGCTTACACACCCCGTTCCGGATCCAAGCACTCTTAACAGATCAGCTTCAAATACTACAGCCGATAGAAATCCTTGACGGATTTCCACTGATGACCCTCCCAAAGATAATTTGTGCTTCCTGCGTTTTCCTGTCCCTCTCTCCATTGAAACACATTCCATCCTGTACTCGCTAGACCGCACTCGGCCGCCTCATGCATCCTCGTCCATACCTCGCTCATCTGTCCCGGAACTTTATCGACGTACTGTACCTCCGTCTTGAAAAGTTGCGCAAGCTCTACTAGCGATAACCGGTCCCCCTGGAGGCGAAACGTTCGGTTGAAGAGCTCGGACCGGGGAAGAGTCGTCAAGACGTGAGCGACAAAACCTGTTCGTCATATCTGAACAGGGCTCTGAGGGCATTTGACAAAATGGTTACCTGCGATATCATCTGATGCGGTGAATGAGCATGGCATCTCTCCCGTTCCGACAATGTTGATCTTCCCATTGACGCTGAACCCTGTCAACGCAGGTATAATTTCCGTGAAGAATCCAACCTCAGAGGGATCCTCCGTAAGTTATGTTTGTTATCGTACAAAATTTAAACCAAGCACTCACATAGAATCTTGCGAACGGTAATCGTATAGATACTAGATGGTCTAGAACCTCGGCCCTGTCAGCCTACACACATTTTGAACGCTGGGATCTGTCCCCGACTGGCCTACTGTGCTCTTGTGGTTCACGTCTCGCGGACCGGGTCCCTCGGTCACTATACCGAACTCGGAAGGCGCAAACAGCTCGACGCCCGCTGCTTTGGCCGCGTCCGCGACCTGGTTCTGCACGGCAACGGCCGCCGCAGAGATCGTCGACACGACCACCTGCACCGCATATTCCTGGAGGAGCTGTGTGATTGCGGCCGAGTTGCCGTAGTCAACCTCAATCAGCGGAATTCCGGGGGGCAGGTGCTGTCCGACTGCAGAAACGGGCCCTGGGCGTGTTAGCACAAGGACTGAAACGCGCTGCGCATGCAGCGCCCTGGCTATCGGCACCCCGACGAGCCCAGCCCCGAAGACTGCAAAGGAAGTGTAGATGGACATCCGATGCAAAGGTGTGTCACCTTGATTCTGGTTTCTATCGTTAAATATAAGGAGATCCGCAGACTATCTTCCAGCCGTTCGCGACTCCGCATTCAGATGTATTTTTAGCGGCCAAAATTGACAGCCTGAGTAAGACCCAACCTTGCTGACATTTACCGAGGCTCGGCTGATTTCGTCATGTTTCCTATCTCCGAACATCTCAGTAAGCCAGGCATCACGGGGTTCGTTGATTGAGTACAGGGAGTCCTTCCCAAGGACCAAGTAGTCCGACGAAAGTGCCGAGGATCAAAGAGAGTATATAATTATCCAGCGCAAATCGTCAACTTGTCACGATGTACTGACGACAACCACTCAATTGTCAGTTACAGCTGTTTCCGAAAACCTTGACACTGCTCATGAATTTTTTACCTGCATCAACTTTTGATGAATGCTGTTTTGAATATGACCAGCTCTTTCTGGTTCTGGGCTACCGATGTTCCAACAAATATGTTATCCTTTGAAACTTCAAGTTTGTGAAGCATAAATTTGTGAAAGTGTCACAATAAATACATCGTAATTTTATCTGCCCATTCTGGATTTTTTGGGGGGATCGAACTACTCTTGGAGCAGAAGTTACTTCCACTCCTGCCCTGGACTGAGCCCATCCCGAAAAGGTCGGTGATCCCTACCAAGATCAGTAATCCTTAGCCCTCATCAAAACTCAGGACAAGCAAAAACTCTTGTCAAGGTTTTCGGAAACAGCTGTAAGTGATTGGTTACTTGAAGTTGCATGGTCCTCAAGAAAAGCACCATGACAGAGATATGTGTCTGAGCAATCCCAAGGGGTGAAATTTGCTGCACGAGGTCAAGGGGGCACCAGCATTCAAATCGGCAACCTAGGGCTGGTAGGTATGTTCGGCCGTTGGGCTGGGAAAAAATAAAACTTCACACTTGGCCTTTTGAGCTCAATTAATCAGGAGTTTATACTCAGGAGCTCGACGCAGTGTGTGGATGAGCTCGGGTGCATGATCTATGTCTGACAGTACTATCAAAGTTGATCAAAGTACTATTTCGACCCGGGTCGTCCAGATGTCGTCTGTTTGTCAAGACCTTACATATGCGCTAGGAAGGCACAGCTCAGCGTGTTTCGCAGAGGTCACACTATGGCTAATGAGGTATGTCATCTGAGTTCATGCAGAGGGCTGTTGGCAGCTAAATATATGTAGTCTCCTAGTGCAGGGCCTTCTACTTCCACCGGTGAAGCACCTCCCAAAATGATTCTCGAAGAAGACGGATACGCAGTACTGTAGGTACTTGTATGTAGGCAACCACCCCTCTGACCGTGACATCCCAGTGACTTTCAGCAACGCAACCATGGGAATTTTTACCGTGACAGTTGAAATTTCGGCAACCATAACAATTCAACTTAACCTTAATTCTAGCTGCTAATGTGGCTTGAAGCTCTTAGATAGAGGAAGTGTTCTGGAGGTTTTTTTTTGCAGCTTCTGAGTGGGGCTTTGGGTAAAAATATATATTTTCGCATGTCACGGTATTGAGCTAGGCAACCAACTACGTCATGACCATGACCCAGGCAGGTTTGGGCAACACAACCGCCCTCATTGTGACTGTGATGGTTGCCTACATACAAGTACCTACAGTATGTCCTGACTGCCAGGAGCTGTCAAGAGTCGGTTACTCTCGGAGGCTGACGGAAGTCTGGGACGTTCTATCAAGATGAAGATGTGAAGTGAGCAATACGGATGGGGACTCTCTTGTGATAAAACTTTGTTGATAGGTGTGAAGTCTGGACGGAGTCTGAATGGAGGTCCGAGGCAGGTGCCGACAAATGGAGCAGGCTTGGCTTCAGCTCGTGCGCTGCACCTTTCCCTACGCCCAAGGCCCGATTTCGAGAAATGACAGATTGAGAGTGAGACAGAGATAGGGCACAATCTTAATTGATATTCAAACTGAGATAAGCGTAAGTACATGGTGGTATATATACTAATTTCGGAGTCCGAGATATTTCCGCACAAAACAATTAAAACAATAAACTAATTGTAGTATGTATGGGGATGACGAATTTAGCAAGAACAATAAAGTAATTGTCAAAGAGCCGGAGGTCCGAGACCTCCGTGATGATGCGAAGAATCATGTGTGCGCATAATTGTTAACGTGCATGTGGTGGAACAATAAGAGTGTTCACGACAATAAGAGCCAATGGCAAAGTTGGGGTTGACGAATAGTAAGTCCGACAGAGCCTGAGGTTGATGGATGTTTGCCGGAAGTGTCGGAGTCCGATGGAATGGATCGTGACAGTATCCCCCTCTTAGTGCCGATCCCTAGAGGCACCAAAAACGGAAACCGGCGCTGGATGCCCGCACCGAAGTCGTGCTCCGGATACCCACACTGGATGCCGAGATTCCCTGGTATATAAGCCAGCCTGCCATTGTGATGGGAATTTTTTCATCTTGAACTTGTACCCCCACCATCACCGAACCAAAAACCAACTCCACCGCAACCCATGGCCCCCTGCACTGACAAAACCACTGCGCAGTACTGCACCCGCCTCCTCGCCCTCTCCAACATGGACGCTGAGGCTCCTCGCCCTCTCCAACACGGACACTGAGGCTCTACTGAGTGATGGCGACAACGATGCGTGGGATGAGGCATGCAAGTTGGTGCTGAAGGCGAAGAGGGAGGCTGTGGAGGCAGAGAAGCGGAGGGTCAAGGAGGAGGAGGCCACGTGAAAGGCCGAGGAGGAGGCGGAGGCCACGTGGAAGGCAGCCAAGAGCAAATCTGCAGGGAAGCAGAAGGCAGTGGTGCCTGAGGGAAGTGTGGATGAGGGCGCCGGCCCAAGCAAAAGGCCGAGGAAGGAGGTGGAGGAGACGAGTTCCCCCAGAAGGTGCGTCACAGTCGGAGGTCCGACTCCACTTCATCAGGAAAATCTGAAGTTGCACTATAGACCCAGATAGCCCAACAAAGACATGAAAGACAACATAGCAGACCCATGTCTATATAGAAAGGTGGGAGGGGCCGTTTCCACCACATAGACCACCATAGACACTACTCAGTCTATCATAGTTGCATAGACACCATAGCCAGCATAGCTCTGATAGGAGTCTTACATCAACTAGAAGGGCCAAAAAAGTGCCCACCACTTCACATTTTATGAGAAGGTCTTGAGTAATTGGAAAGAGGCAGCTCATGTGGCCAAGACAAGCAATTACTATTCTTAGTATACAGGTTAATGAGAAAATTTACAACCACTGGGATTCAAACTGGGGACCTCTTGAAACACTCAAAATAAAATACTATCAACTTTACCAACTAGACCACACAGCCATAACCAGATCTTCAACATGTATCCCTAACCTCTAGAACAAAGGTTTGACTAACATGACAAGAAACTAAGCAGCAGATGTTAGTTGTATCTCAATACCAGTGAATATCTGTCAAATACAAGTGATAGAGCCTCTGGACTAGTTTATTCATTGCATGTTATTCCCTCTGGGAATTGCACTTGGCACACTGGGCTGCCAGCAGCCTAAGTATGCTGTTGAAAAATCCATGTAGTAGTATATTGTAGGGCATGAAATTGATAGACAGCAATAGACCATCATAGTACAGAAGGTACCCCCCATAGCTCTGCATAAGACAGGCCCCAAATTGCTAGACACCCAATAGACACTAATAGTGGAAGCTCAAATTTATAGACATCCCATAGCCCATATAGACATGCATACACAGGGGATGGTCATATTGACCACCATAGACAATGATAGACATGCATAGTCCCCAGCCACATCTATATAGCATTTCAGTTTTTCCTGATGTTACTGACACTCATTTTCGTAGTGTGCAGCTTGCGCCAAGGATGGTGCGCAGTGCGTCCGAAGTACCAACTGGGAAGGGCAGGCGTGCAAGCAGTGTCAGAACTGCAAGGTGCGGTGCACCCATTCACACGCCTCTGCTGACGGAGATCTCGGGTCCATCGGGGCTGAACTGAGCAACATCACGGACTTCCTCGGGCACATGCTCGAGGAGCAAGTCCACCACAACAACAAGATGGAGCAGTACGCGAAGATGCAGGCTAATGCCCTGTCAGAGCTCGCTGCCGTGGTACTGCAGAGTTTGAAGGAAAGGGGGAAGGCGCCGGTGGCTGATGAAGAGGAAGGTGAAAAGGAGTAGGTCGGGGTCTGGGTCAGGGAGCGAGTTGGAGGCTGAAGGCAGCCCAAAATGTATTATACTAATTTTGAACTTGTAATTTTTTTGCTTTTCCTTGCATGATTTTTATAAGTGTGGTAAGTGTACTGAGAAACTGGAATTGGGCTCAAGATAATAAGTTTGAGTTGGAGTCCTTCGAAGTCCAAACTTATAGCAGGCCAGGTAACTCTGGGTACTTGGCATGAAATTCTTCAACAAGTTCAGCTGCATGGTCAAGTTCATCAGCTCTCACCCATGAAGTCTCCTCCGAAGTTCTGGCATAGCTGTCCCAATGAACAAGGTACATGAGCAGAGGTCAACGGCGCTGATCAAGTTTACTTGATAGAATTTCTGCGATTTCGTACTCTAGCTCTCCATCAATTTCGATTGGAGGTGGTGGAGGCTGGATGCGCCCAGGCACGGTGTTCGGATGTCCGAGCTCAAGTTGAGAAATATGAAAAATGGGATGAATGCGATGCATATCATGGGGAAGTTTAAGAGTGAAAGAAGCAGGTCCAGGTTGAGCAATAACTTTGTAAGGGCCATAGTATCGTTCGGAGGGTGCATGTCCAGGTCGGACTGTTCGGAATCCGGCGGCGTTAATATAGACTTCATCACCAATGGAAATTTTGGGGTCTGGAGACCTCCGCTTATCAGCAGGTCCTTGGTAGCGCTTCTGGGCAGCTGCCATCTGCGTTCGGAATTCCTGGTGAAGGGTGTCTAAATCCATAACGAATTCTTGGGCCCGAGCAGATGTGAGGTTGTGCTCGGGGTAGACGGTGACCAAAGGGTGATAGCCCTTATTGGAAAAGAACGGAGAAACTCCGTAGTGTCATTGGGAGTGTTGTTGTATGCAAACTCGCCAAGGGGAGGAAGTGGAGCCCAGTTGTCCTGCTGGTAATTGCAGTACATTCGGATGTATTGCTCCAAAGTTTGGTTGACGTGCTCGGTCTGTCCGTCGGTGGATGGATGATAACTGGTGGTGAAGTGGAGATGCATATTGAGTGCTTCGCCCAGGGAATGGAAAAAATGAGAGACAAATTCGGAGCCCTGATCAGAGGTAACATGACTTGGAACTCCGTGCTTGGAGAAAACGTGAAGGACGAATAAATGGGCTAATTCGGACAACGTGATTTTACCGCGAGTAGGGATGAATAGTCCCATCTTTGAAAGGCGGTTGACAATGACAAGGATGCTAGTGTAGCCATCAGACATGGGTAACTGTTCGATGAAATTCATGGAAATAGAATCCCAAGGTCGCTCAGGGACCAGGAGTTGCTGCAGGGATCTGTAAGGCTTATGGCGAGCATATTTGCCACGTTTGCAAGAAACACACGATTGGACATAATCTTTAACAAAGGCTCGGAGTCTGGGCCAGATGTACTCTTGTTGGACTAATGTGAGCATCTTGTTCTGTCCCCAGTGACCAGCAAGCTGGTGATCGTGTTTGTCGAGGAGTATGTGGAGTCGGAGCTCTGTGGAGTCCAGTACATAAATGTGTTCATTGTGAAAAAGAAGACCGTCGCAACTGACCCACCGGGGGTCCGACGTATTGTTAAGATATCATGAGGCGATAGGATCTGAAACAAGGGCTGTTTGGATATCCGAATGCAACTGGTTAACATCCATGAGTTGTCCTGCTTGGAGTGCCGGGGTCCAGAGTGAGGATGTGCGAAGCAACGCGCCGAGCTGATGCTGAGTGAAAACTGGACGAAAAATTATGCAGATTTGCATTGGCATAGCCACTATCCCCCTCTTTTGGGGAGACATCCCATTGTCTAGTGAGAGCATCGGGCTTTCCGCCAAGTCGCCCCAGTCAGAACCGAAGCACAAAATTAAATGCAGAGAGAAGCTCAGACCACTGAGCTTGTCGGCGGGTCAAGAGCTTCGTAATAGAAAAGTACTCCAAATTCTTGTGATCAGTGACGACATCAATTGGAGGAACTGCACCCTGTAGCGTCACCAGACATGGAAAGCTTCAAATATGGCAAGGAGTTCCTTGTCATGGGTGTTGTAGTGAGCTCGGCTGCCGCCAATGTCCGAGAGTGGAAAGCAATAGGGCGAATTTTGCCGTTGGAGGGCAAGGTCAACAAGAGGATTGCAGCTATAGCATAGTCCGAGGTGTCCAACTCAAGAGTGAGTTGGGCAACTGGGATCCAATGTGTCAGAATTGGAGCAGTAGTGAAAGCAAGTTTAAGGGTATCAAAAGATTTCTGGCATTCAGGTGACCAGACCCAACATTCGGACTTCCGAGTAAGTTGTGTAAGTGGAATAACAATGTCGGAATAGTTGGCAATAAAGTGCCGGTAGAAATTGGCAAAGCCAAGGAAAGATTGGATGTCCTTGACTTTTCAGGGTTCTGGCCAGTCCCGGATAACCTTGACCTTCGACTCATCCATGGAGAGACTGCTAGGGGAAATAATGTAGCCGAGGAATTCAACAGTGTTGACGCTGAAGGCACACTTCTTTAGAGAAGCGTAAAGACCGACTTTCCAAAGGCACCGGAGAACTTCTCGGACATGCCGTCGATGATCCACCGGGTTCTCCGAATAGATGAGAATGTTGTCCAAGTAGACAACAACGTTGATGTCAAGGAGGTCCGAAAAAAGGTCGTTCATGAAACACTGGAACGCTGCAGGAGCGTTGGTGAGGCCCTCAGGCATAACAAGAGATAGCAAGTGCGGAAAGTGGTCTTCCACTCATTGCCATCAGAGATCTGAACGAGGTGATAGGCATGTTTAAGGTCAATTTTGGTGAAGACCTTTGCTTGGCGTCCGGCATCAAGCAGATCAGAGATAAGCGGCAGTGGGTAGCGGTCTTTCCAAGTGATACGATTCAGGGCTCAGAGATCCACGCATAGCTGAAGCTCACCCGATTTCTTTTCGACGAAAAGGATCGGAGCACCATGAGGGGAAGTGGATTGTCAGATAAACCCGTTATTGAGGTTCTTATCGAGAAATTCTCAAAGCGCCTTCAATTCAAGTTGGGACAGGGAGTAAATGGGACCAGGCAGCAGAGCCGTGCCGTCCTCAAGGTCAATCTTAAGATCGTATGGCCGATGGGGTGCTAACTTTTCCGATTCGGAGGTTGAGAAAACATCAGCATAGTCATGGTACTCCGACGGAAGTCCAGATAAATCTGGAATTTCCGAAGTATCAGAGGCCCGACCGGAGACCTCAGAGAGGCCTAGGCAGTATAGTTGACTACCTTTGGCGTGCAAAGCTCTTGCAAAGGCAGCTGCTCCAATAATGGAGATCAATGGGGGTGTAGCATCGATCATAGGAGCGTCAGATGGCTCCACTAAAGGAGGAACAGATTTGGCAGAGGCTGACAGAGGAACTCTGGACAGAGCCGGAGTTGGACCAGTGGAGCCAGGTGAGTGGAAAAAGATTTGGCCTGAGACCCAGTCAATCAACGGATTGTGATGGGTGAGCCAATTGTATCCAAGCACAACAGAGCAGGCAGAATCCAGAGGTGTGACATATAAGTCAACCGAAGTTGTGTCACCAGAGGGAAAAGAGATGTCAGTATGAACAATCTCAGATATGACGGTCCCAGAGGAGCCGTCAAACAGACAGAGGCCCATCGGAGGGATAGAAACACGTGATAGATTATTTTTTGTACAAAAGACTGAGTCTATGAAACAGTGGGACGATCTGGAGTCAATAAGAGTCCAGAAGTCCGATGGAACGTGAGGAGAGCGAAGCATGGGACATAATGAATTCGGGTCAGAAAGAGCGGAGGCGTTAAGTTGTAAGAAGGATTGAACTGCACAATCAGGAATAACTCCACAACCCTCAGGCGGTGCAGAGCCCTGAGGGTCGCTACTCAGTTTCCCGACTGAGTTGCGGGGGAGGTGGTCGTAGTGGTAGTAGCAGCACGACCGGAGGCCAGTTTCCTCTTGGGACACTCGTCAGCACGATGACCTTTACCTCCACAAAGTAGACAGAGATTTCCGGTGATCCGACGGGATCGTTCGATAGCAGTCAATTTGCCATTGGGGCTGAGAACCTTCACCCAAGGTTTCTCCAGGGTGGGAGAAGATTGAGCGGGGAATCTACCAGAGTTCGCGCCGTTCAACGCACCACCTTTCTTCTTGGAATCACCTCTATTGGCAGAGGACCGCATACCTAACTTGTTATCAGAGCTGCCAGACTTGCTGTCGGAGGTGCCGGAGCTGAATCTCAAGGATGAGGAGGTGGTCGGATTGTGAGCATGACGAAGTTTCTGTTCCTTCTGCCACTCCCAATGGGAAGCATCAATGGATTGTGCGGAGACTTTAAAAATGTCCAACGATGTAGGTTTACCACTGGGGAGATCATGGAGTTTGACCTGAATTTGCTCGGGAAGGCCATCGTAAAAGACCTTCCAGAGTGCGATGGAGTTCCAGCCTGTAAGCTGTGATAGCTTGATGTAACGGACAAGATATTTTTGTATGTGCTGTCTGTCGCCCATATGTAGAGCAACATTCTCATTTTCGGCATCCTGTCGGGGATCGAAAATGCCGAAGTTGAGCTGGAGCTCCAAGACAAACACATCGTAATTGTTCAGCCAAACTGGAGTGTTGTTGGGGACGGGGTTAACAATGGTAGGTTCAAACCACCCGAGCAGATCGCCAGAGAGATAGGAGATCATGCAGTTGACCTTCTGGTGATCATGGCAGAATGCCGTGGGGCGATCACGAAAGTTGAGAATTCCTTGGAAAAGGAATGTCCGGAGTTTCTTGGGGTCCTTGCCGTTGAAGACCTCGGGGTCCCGGACGCGGGCCCTAGTCTTGTCGCTGGTGGTGTCGCGTTGGGTGATCGCGTTACCTATGCCCTGTCCGATAGCACAGGACATGGCAGCAAAGAATTGAGATGGAGATCTGTGAAAGGGATTTGGATTGGGTGGATTCAGAGGTGGGTCATCTCTGTCTCCTCTGTCACTATCTCCATCATTGCCACCACCATTACCCTCATCTCCATCGCCATCTCTACTGCCCCTTCCTGGATTGAGGAAGGGATTGAAGCTCATCCTACGTGGTTGGTGAGGTGATGGAGTGCTTCGGGATGGAGGGGAAGGAGCTAATTGCCCCAGACATTGACTGGAGTCCGAAACTACATCCTCAGCCTCAGCACGGGGCCGACTGGAGTGCGAGGCGCATTTGAAAATGGAGAAATCGGTTTTGACAGGGCATGTGGTCGTAGTGGTAGCCATGCCTGAAATGTGTGCACTCTGGCGTTCAGTGAAGGCTGTTTCGATGTGCCAACTGGAATGGTCGCAGAGGGCTGAGGTATAAGTGTCGCGGTTGAAAAGGTTAACAGCTTCTTGGTCCCGATCAAGCCGTTGTGCTTGTTCTTCCGGCGGAGTTAACTCGGCTGCCACATGGGCCAGTTGATTGAATGCACATTTGTTGCGATTTTCGGTTTGAGTGGGTATGGGCAGAGGTCGGTTGAACATAAACGAGTGGGCGTAAGAAAGGTGAGTTTGAATATACTGTCAAGAGTTGGTTACTCTCGGAGGCCGACAGAAGTCTGGGGCATTCTATCAAGATGAAGATGTGAAGTGAGCAATACGGATGGGGACTCTCTTGTGATAAAACTTTGTTGATAGGTGTGAAGTCCGGATGGAGTATGAATGGAGGTCCGAGGTGGGTGCCAACAAATGGAGCGGGCTTGGCTTCAGCTCGTGCACTGCACCTTTCCCTACGCCCAAGGCCCGATTGCAAGAAATGACAGATTGAGAGTGAGACAGAGATAGGGCACAATCTTAGTCGATATTCAAACTGAGATAAGTGTAAGTACATGGTGGTATATATACTAATTTCGGAATCCAAGATATTTCCGCACGAAACAATTAAAACAATAAACTAATTGTAGTATGTATGGGGATGAAGAATTTAGCAAGAACAATAAAGTAATTGTCAAAGAGCCGGAGGTCTGAGACCTCCGTGATGATGCGAAGAATCATGTGTGTGCATAATTGTTAATGCGCATGTGGTGGAACAATAAGAGTGTTTACGACAATAAGAGCCAATGGCAAAGTTGGGGTTGACGAATAGTAAGTCCGACGGAGCCCAAGGGTTGATGGATGTTCGCCGGAAGTATCAGAGTCCGATGGAACGGATCGTGACAGGAGCACATTAAATGTGGACCAGGTGGCTTGCTCAACTTGGAAAAATGTCATTGAGGCAGCCAGTTGACGTCTCAGAGATTTGCAGTGTCACATTCCATCCCATAAGGCAATTGTCATGGTCACAAGGTAGGTAGGTTCCCCCCCGAGGTCAGCGAAAAAATAAATTGGCTATATATATATGTTTTGAATGCTGGTGCCCCCTTGCATGAGGTCGGAAAACTAGATTAAGTTAATTGGGCACCGGCAATCCAGTACTATTTCAAAGTCTGCTCAGCATCCCGATCTGGTCAAAACCACGGTTGTGAGATTGTGAGGCATCTGTGGCCTCAAACATTCGGAATTTGGCAGAACTTGATTGAGGTAAAGTGAATATTATCCACAAGGCAAGGTTTTGTTGGATTTTCTATTTTTATGCTGCTTGGCTGGTGTCTTGTGCATTGTGTAAAATGTTCAGATTTAATATTTCGTCTGATTTTAATCCAAGAGAACCTTCCCATGGGTCTAAAATATGCATCCAGGGTGTGTGCGCGACCAAGATATGCCCAGTTTAGGCCACATTTGAGACACAATGAGACACCGATTTGCCAGTACACGTGACTCAATCACTGCATGTGAAATCTTCCTTTCCGTCTTTTCGATGCATCATTTCACGTTCTCTCTCTGAACTACACACTCTGCACAAGGGGAAACTTTCTAGAATGGCTCAGGACATGTTCGGGAAGAAGAGGTGCTCCTCTGCCCAGGTTGCCCACACTGGCACTGTAATGCATACTGGCTGCAGCGCGGTCGCCACAACGGACAAGGAAAATGTAGCTCCAGACTCGGAAGACCTTCTGGAGAAGGTGAGGAACCTGGAGGGCAAGGTAGACACCTTCATGACCCAGCTGGATCTGCAGGCCCAAAAAACTCGAGATGCATGTGTCAAGCTTCAGAACACGCACTGTCGAGAAGAGCACACACGTACATCCAATATGAAGCTCAAAGATCGCTTAAACGACACAGAGGCAGTAGTGGACGAGCTCCTCACCACTCAGCTCTCATTGACAGACACTAAGAGCCAGATTGCTGTTCTCACCGTGCAGAATTCAGTACTTGCTAAGAAAGCAAAAGCCTTGGCTATGCGGATCCGGCGAGCACCCAACCAATGAGTGAAGGCATGGAAAGGGTTAAGGTGGCTGCACACATCTTCAAGCTTCAGGAGAACGGTGTTATCTCTGCAGCCTCTTGGGAGCTTGTCACGGATCTCGTTGGCTTGCACAATGTGCCCGTTTCACGTGTTCTCGATGTAATCAAGTCCGTGGCCCAGACTGTTGGTGTCTCCGTCGACGGTGACATCAGTGAACAAAGTGTCGGCCATATCGTGCTCGAGGGTGGGATTATCTCGCAGGTGCAGATTATAGATGAAGTTCAGCATGCTGGAGGTGCGTATTTTAAATATGTTGCAGAAGTTAACCTGAATTAATGTCAGTTGTTAGATATCACGATTAGTGGCGATGGAACGAGCCTTTACAACATTCAGCAGGAATCGAAATTCATGAACTACAAGACAACATTATATGGCAGATCCAAGCACATGAATCGGTTCTTGGGGATCGCTACGGCTGTCAATCATACAGCAGAGACTCAGGTAGACAGCTAGAAGGAGATCAATGAGGAGATGCACAAGATCTACAACACCACAGTTGGCCTGGAAAATCCTGTCGATGCAGATACTCTTCCTGCATGAATCACTGGGTTGAATTCAGACCACGCAGCGGACCAGAAGAAGGTGGTGCGTGGGATAGGTGGTGTTGACGGATGGAAGCAGCAGAGCAATAGAAAACTGCAGGGGGAGAAGGAACTTCACTCCTGGAGCAGTGAGGACTTGCTTCCACTTATCTTTGCGGCCGCAGCAAAAAAGATCGAGACTGCAGGTGGGACGGACACATTCAATGCCCTTTCCCTCGCTGAACAGGATATCCTCAACAAGACCATGTTCATTGACATCTGCATGCAGGTGGGAATGGACATCTTCAATGTGATGTCACCCGAGGAGCAGCGCAAGACAGATTTATTCATCTGGGCTGGATGCTGCATGCACAAGGAGCTGAACACAGTCAAGGGTGGTAACACAGCGATGATGGCATCTTACATTGGACACCAAGCACCGATTCAGCTGATGAACAAGGACAACAAGGCCGCAGCGTCTGCTGGTCCATCCGCTGCAAAGACACAAGCTGAAGCCATATCCGAGGGCAGCAGGGTCAAGCTGACCTCACTTGCAGGCATGCTTTTCCACCACAAAGACAAAAAGAAGGGTGAAGGTGCTCTATTCCATATCTGGTTTGAGAATGCACTTGGCTATGATATCACTTTCCCCGAAACCAGCAATACTCGGTATCAATCTCATTGCGAGGCCGCAGGAGTATTGCTTTTTCACCGTACCCTCTTCATCAAATATCTGGAGCACATGCGTGACTGCAAAGGCAACCGCAAGTTCACCAACCTGGAACAAAATGTCTATGATGGTTTGCAAGACCTTTGGACGAATACTGAGTTAGCTGTCCTATTCGCCTATAGCAAGACAATTAGCCATCCGTATTTGGAAGAAGCATGCAGCCCGGAATGTGAGGAGACTAACATTTTATGCCTCGGACCATTACACGACCACGTTAAGGTGCACTGTTGTGCCGTTATTGCCAACCCTGGTCTCGTCCTAGGTCCGGCTGCTTCACAGGTTGCTGCATCCATGGGTGGGAGGCTATGGGACAGACCAGAATTATTTTATCTGCTGCAATCCATCCAGGCGAAGCTCCCAAGGGTTCCGGAGTGTCTTGTTGCATTTTTCAGGGGGGCACTTGCGACCTGGGAGTGTTTCACCAATGACTATGCTGAGGGAGGTGTTATTGAGAACCTTTCTGCAGATGAGCATGAATGTGCCTGGATGCCGACAACTAATGATGTGAATGAAGGCACAGTAGGGGAGCTTCGGACGGGTTCTTGTCGGGCCCCAAACATGACTCTGCATCAGCATAATGCACGCAAGATGTATAAATGAAACAAGACTAAGGCTTACTGGTGCTTACTCCTATCAAAGCACTTACATATCTTCAGGGCAAAGGTGTGGATGATAGACAACAGTGGTCTCACAAGGAAGCACCGGCAGGCCCAGATGAAAGCCGATGAAGCCGTGGTCGACCAGAAGCACCTGAATGATGCAGAGAAGGTGAAGAAAGAGAAGGCCACCAATGACATCTTGGACAAAGTTGTTCCATGGACAACAGAGGCATGCGTGCGATGCGACCCAGTGAAGATGAAAGAGCCTTCGAACAAGGATCTGGACCAGCAGCTGGCATGGCACCGCCGTGCTGAGCTATCAATACTTCTGAAAGGCGCCAAATCAGACATCCCCATCATAACAAAATTATCAAACAAAGTTCTCAAGACAGACACCCTTATTGCAGCGATGAATCACTATCGTTCCCGGCCTCTTGTTATGGCTCCCGATGGTGTGGAAGAAGAAGACGACATGGTAGATGACCCAGACAGCGACACGGACATGGAACTAGGGTATTAAATTTATTTCAAAGCATACATACCATTTAATAGTGATTACAACAAGTTTGGGTGGCTAGGATTGTCTGCATTGAGTTGAAATAGTGCTCAGCAAGACCAAGACCATCCGAAACTGTTGCCTTGGTGGGGACAAATAAGGACAAACAGCGCAGAGGATTGCTGGTGCCCAGATTAAGGCCTGACCTACCCTATCTTACATAATCAAATAGTCACGTGCGAGATCCTTTTTTAATTTATTTGTTTTTGTATCTGCATTTCTAACTTAATCTTGGCTCCAGATGTTTGGGTGTGGCAGAGTCCAAAAGTGGAGTCAAAAAAAATGTTGCAAAAGACGCATGGGAACCCACACCCAAACATCTGGTGCAGCTTGCTTGGAAACCATGTGATCTGTCACATTTGTCACATTTGTCACCACTTGAACTCAGAGCTTGTTTTGAAGACTGCCCCCACAAAGTGGTCCCTTACAACGCATACAAGTACATCATACACTCCAAACAAGTATTCAAGACCTTAATATCCCCAAAAAACGCGAAGAAACGCGCTCAGGGAAGAAAACTGAGGGAACTCAACATTTGTGCACTGTCAGAAAACATGCCAACTTCAGGTGTTGGGTGGCTGGAACTCATAGGTACAGGCATCATATAAATATTCAACATTTATAGAGGTAGTCTTCCAAACATAGAGGCTTCCAGTTGATGTATACTAATAAAATACAATTGCCCAACTAGAGTGCATAAAACAACGTGTGAAAGGAAGAAGGGATGAACTTTTGGGTATGAGTATGAAGGTAATGGAACAGGGAAGACATTGGAAAAATATTTGGAGCCAAAATATGATATGGTGAGGCACAAGTGAAGAGGTTTGCGAAAGTGTGACTAGATCACATGGTTCCTATGCAAACTGCACCAGATGTTATAGGGAAGTGTTCCCCCATCAAATTCCATCAAAAATCTGCCTCAGATCATTCCAAGCGGTCCAGTGGACCACCGATGCTCTGTCCGCGAGCACCAGCAAGTGACTGCCCTATAACGTCAGGAACGAGACTAACGAACTACTAAGACACGGCACCCTGTTTGAGGCGAATAAATATGTAAAGTCATGTGTGTATGGAGTTGGCAGGTGGCTGTATAGTGTGGTCATGAGAAAGGGTGGTGGTGACGTGCAGGATCCAAATGCGATGTATTTTCTCGTTTTCTCTCCATTTCAATTTCATCACTGTACTGCTCATACATGTTCCAAAGGAGAATATCAAGAGGTGGGCAGAATGAAAGTTTTGGATGCAGACCTATCAAACTTCTGGACCCCGGATACCGGGGAGGACACAATCACATCAGTCACTCGGCAAACATCGCCCCCTCTCCAAGCGATGGCAAATGTTGATAGTGCTCAGTTTGAAATCATTTTGGCCACGTATAATACAGGGCCATGCAGCGGGCCCGATGTATGCAAGGTAGGACTGGTATAATACATTGAATACCGGTGCCGCCGGCCCGAAATTTTCTACATATTTAATGTATCATATGTGTATTTAATACTGTATTTAACATATTTAACGTGTTTAATACCGCAACTACCAGTCCGCTGCATCCCAGTCTGTATCCTCTGCTGTCCAATTGCCAGTCAAGCTTTTGGTGGGCTTTTTGATGGGTTGAGCAACTGGTTGTTGGGGCTTCGCTTGATCAGGAGCGAAGCACTGGGTGAGTTTTGGGGCCTTCAAATCAATGTATGTCTCAATCTCCAAAACTGGGAGGTTAGCACAACGAATGATGAGGGGAGGCACCGCAGAATCAGTGTCATCTTCACCTTCCTCCATAGCCTCGTAGTCCTTGACACCGTATGGATCTGGGTGATTGAAGAGTGTCTCCTCGTTGATTGGCTGCTCTGAATCTGCATTGAGGAGATCTCGCAGTGTTGGGATCCCGGCGACAATGGGGTCAGACGGCTTACAATTGGAGCTAGGAAGCCCCAACCAAACCTTTTGACAGTGCTGCTGAACCTCCGAAGAACCGAAGTACTGCCAATATTGATTGAGTTGGGCGCAACGGATCAGGTTGAGAGGACCCAAATTGTTCTGTTTGGCCGTACTCACAGCGGTGAGCTTGGACGCCATGCACTCATCGCACATTTCGCTTGGAACAACACTGAATAGCTTGATAGCCAGACACTTGAGGAAGAACAGTTAGAGACTGAAAATTACATCCGTTAAAACACGTACGGCCAAGACATACACATTGCTGTCTTTTGACACAGCCTTCCACCACCTGAGTCACATGGATAAATCCGTGCATGGGAGGTTGAATGGTGCCTCCCGGTACATATAAGCTGCTTGCCTAGTCAGTTATCGTGAAAGCGAAGTCTGGGCTGAACATGTACATATAATCTGCTTTACCAAGATGTCACCTTTGGCTGCATCACCTTTTTGCTCGCGCTTTTGTTCATTTCAGAGCATTAAACGAGTGTTAGTGATCAAGTATGCAATGAAAGGTGAAGCAGTTTTTTTTTCGAAGCTTTGACGAAGCAGCAGCCCAAGTCTCAAAGCACCGTCCCGATAATAGACTGTTGAAATTTTCAGTAAAGAAATGCGGAGGGCAGAGAAGTCGTACCGGGGTCAAGGAGGTATGCGAGGATGAACATGCCTGGTGTACAGTCGTTCATGAAAATGGTGAATCAGTGATTGTAGCAGTCGAACATCTCTTGATGGTACACATTAATCATATTGGCTGGTTGGAAGTTAGCGATATAATATAATATTAAGACGAGACAAACCTGGGTTAGAAAACACCCCTTGAAAACCAATTGTGATTCCAATCCAGATGTTGAAAACGTCAGAACAAGTGACTTGTGTGCTCTCCAATGTTTTGAGACCACGAGAAATCGGTTTGAGAAGCATGTTAATGCTGAACAGCTGGGCCTGAAGACGAAGTTGTGCTGGAGAGTCAGTAACAAAATATTGCTGGAGATGCTTTGTCTAAAAAACCCGTTAACATGGTTCGTTCAGAGGAAGATAAGATACTTACAGCCTTTGTATTGAATGTGATGAGGCCCTCAGCATAGCATCTCTCCATCGCTGGAAGGCAACGGCTCACCCTGCTCGATTGATCTGCAAATGTAGAGAACCGAGTGGCGCCAAAGGAAACAAGACCACGCCGGTCGTCTTGATCTTTCAACTTGTCTTTGAGGTGTTTCTTGCTGTTAAGTGCTGAGCCGAGGGAATCGGAATTGCCGAGGAAGTCCGAAGGTAAGAGTTCGGAGTTGTCACGGAGTTCCTAAGGGTCAGAAGGTCGTTCTCGCAAGCACTACAAACAAGAGTGTGCGACTACCCGGCTTGCGACCAAGGAGAGTCAAGTCCAGAGATAAGAACAGGAGGATGAGTAAGGATGCAGGAGGGCCAGAGGAGGCACGGAATATCCAATAGGTCGGAAAGTCCAACTCAGGTTGCGTTGGGAAGGGAGAACACAATAACATATATAATTATCAAACTGAAGAACAGAGGCTAAACTACTTAGCTTAAATACTAGTAAGCTAATTGTTTAGTGAAGTACAATAAGGTGTGAAAGATTAGTAAGTATAAGTCCGTGGACAATTAAGTTGTCAAGACAATCCTGTGAAGGATTAGTAAGTATAAGTCCATGGACAATAAGTCGTCAAGACAATCCTGTGAAGGATTAATAAGTATAAGTCTGTGGACAATAAGTCGTCAAGACATCTTGTGAACGATGAGTAAATATATGTCTGGGGACAATTAGTGAATGTCGGATAAACTCCGAGAGTGAAGTAAGGGAATATGAGTAAGAGGAATTTGCTTGGTAATCTCTCATCACATAATATCCCTTGCGATGAATAGAAGTCCCCTTGGAAATTCCGAAGTATGTCCGATCGGAGCTCTGGGGAACTCCGAGTTGCACGGATATAACACTTGCTGTAATTGCTGTGAGAGAAGAAGCTGGTTATTACAGAGACAATTTTCATCGTCTGGGGCATACATTTATTAGGTACAATCGACACAAGAAGTAGAAAAAATACCTCAGCAAACCCATTGATTTTTGGATGCTTCTTTGAACCGAGAATAATATCCTTTGCCAATAGATTGAGTTGATGGCACAGGTCAGGACAGTTCAGGATCCATGGAAATGCAGTGCAGATGAGATCATGGCATTTTTTGACATTGCCGGTTGTGTCGGACATGATCTTTGAAAATTGTACAGCAGCATACAGGAGGAGAACCTGGAATGTTGTGAGCAAAATTCGACACAGAGGTGTTCAATGAAACTTACACTTTTGAGGTTTTTGAAGATAGTCTCACCTGTCGTTGATAGACCCGTTAAAATGATCCCGGCAACTAGATATGATATGCGCGAAGGTGTTGAGACATGATATCTCGTCATTTCTTTTACTCAACCAGCCATCAAATGACATCGTAAGGTGAATGAACTTCTCGAGGACTGTTTGGAGTTGCTGCATCACGTGCTCCGCCTCGACAGCAAGATTGTACGTGATAAAACTTGAACAATCGGGGACAGAATAGCTGGGACACCTGTAAAAATTAATCAGAACCCGAGCATGGGATCAGAGGAGAATAGTATATAATGCATTACAAAATTGATAAAAAAGCCGTTGTTGCAAAGGGAGAACGCAAGCGCACAGCACACAATCAATCTCAGGAGAAGATAGTCGATAACAGATTGCCAAGCCGCTGTAATTTTGGATCCCACTCCCTACGTATCGTCGAGAGTACGCTGCGAGGGAACTTGGGACTGAGAATCCGAGTCAGACAGAAGCGGAGTTGTGATGCCAGGGATAGGTGTACGACCTTCACTAGGATCTTCAATTTTTCTTTTCTTCGTCTGCACAGGTCCTGCTGAGGCTTCCCCAGATGCGACCTTCTCAGCCGATGGGTTGATGGCATCCTTGAACTTCTTCCATGTAGCTGGAAACTCACGCTGGAGGGACTGTTTGACCGTTAGTTTAAGATCTTGAGACATTAAGAGTCCTTACCTTGCACCCAAGCATATGTGATGTGTTGTGGCTCCTGGTATTATTGCGGACATCAGAGTCGCACCCAAGACAGTAATAGATGGGTTTAAGAAGACCGCTTGAGTTCGCTGCCTTGCGCTTGATGAAAACAGAGGCCATCAGTTCATCGAAGCCATGGCCGAGGTCCTTCTTTTCCTTTCTGTGGACATTTCCATTCCTCTTCCTCTTGGCGCGCTCACGGGCTCAGTCTGATTTCAGGGCCTCATTCGAGAGCATAGTAGGCTGGGTATCAGAGACCATTTCGACGTCAACATTGATCGTACCAGGAGGGGACAGGAGCTACTGTCGTATTAAAATGATTAACAAAAGATAATGGCGGTCACATACTTTTGGCAGAGTATATTTAGCTCCAACCCGCCTTTGCTCTTCGGCAGTCCCCAAGTCGGCCCAGTAGGTCTTCCATGTCTCGGCCTCAGGCGAGCCGCAGTCATCACCAAAAACGGCGACCATCACTGCCTCGGTTTGCAGGAAACTGAAGTCATCTTCGGATAAGAAGTGAGCTGAAGCTGTTTTGAGAGCATCATATTGCTCCGCAGACACTCCCATGTCGATATGGGATGTTCTTTGGCAGACTCTATTGGGTGAGAGTCATGCGATGAAGAAAAAAAATGGAAAGCACGCACTGATTGACATCACACAATTGACAGAAACTGCCGGATTCGGCCCGACTCCTACCGACTCCTTGGTGGCTCAGAATGCTATGTCCGCGAGTGCAAGTATGCTGAGTAGGAGCAGGGGCTCTTTTCATACCGGTTTGGCATTATGTTGTAGGTCAAGAGGTCGGGGTTATCTGTAACTGTTCTCTTCAGACTGAATATATTAGGAATAATATACTACACTGGTTGAGCATTTCAATTTTTTCACCTTCTTTTTCAGTGAAAAATGTTGTTTATTTTTCAGACATTTTTCACTGAAAAAGAAGGTGAAAATTTTTTAACATTTTCAGCACTTTCTCGATTCAAGGTGAAAAATTCGAAATATAATAAGAAAGTGATGAAAATGTTTTGAAATTTTCACCTGCTTTTTCAGTGAAAAATGTGTGAAAAATAAACGACATTTTTCACTGAAAAAGAAGGTGAAAAAATTGAAATGTTCAACCAGTGCTACGCACCTGTAACCGTTCTCTTCAGACTGAAGAGATCAGCTACAGGGTTTGAATAATACATAACCACTGCAAACCAAATACGACCCTCTACTCAACTCGTCCCATCGGGACTGGATGCAAGGACCATACTACAACACATTAAATACCCATTAAATACATGGCCTCCCAGGACCCTCCATGTAAGAAATGTTTTATACCTGTATAATACACGCTTGTATTATACGATCATTTTATACAGCCTTTTAGACCCGGCACTAAATGTTGAGCAATTGATGTAATCATTATATCCAATTTGCTGACAGCGAAACTAAATTTTGTACTGTAAAATAATGTGTCCTCCAATAAAAAATCTAAGCACACAAAGCGACGGGGAAACATCACAAATGGGGGGTTATCACCTGGAAGAAACTAATCGGACTAAAACTGATCTAGATATTCAAAACATCCGTGAAAGTTGTCGAAACCTCCCAAAATGCCAAGGAAAGACCCCGGAGACCGGTTTGGGGGGGTCTGGGATTTGGATTCCGCCCACTTCTTGGAGAATATAGACTTCAATTACATATAATACACCAGATCATGATGTCATTGATTACAGCCAAACAGCGCTCACACATCAATGTCGTCCTTGCCGGCCATTGCCGGAAGGTGTATTGACCACCCTTTGGCATCCTTCCGCTGCAAGGGTTTTGGCAGGAAATTTATCCAAAAAAACTCGTTTTTTCCCCATCTAAAACTCATTGTCGGGGCAAATGTTCAGAAACCCAAAAAGTGGAATGAGGTGACCGTACCCTATGACACTGTGTCTCGGCATCTTCCGGTGGATTCAGCCTGGCTATTTTAAAAAAATCAAGGCACAAGGAGGAACCCTGGAACTCGAAGTTGCGAAGTAGCAAACAAACTTCCAATATGCGAGCTAGGTTCAACGGTTGAGGCTAAGTGGCCCAAGCGAGTGACAGGCGTGACATTCCTCATGTCACACACTGCTCACATGTCGTTTCTGATGTCTGCAGGTACACGTGAGCCTTTTCGTCCCTTCCCCCGAGTCCTCTGCTCTCCCTCTCCCCTCCGAGCACCTCTCTAAAAACACTACAAAATGTTTGCCACCTTCAAAGTCTAGTGCGTATAGATCTGAACGCTTCAATCCTTCATCCGTTTACCCCCGATTCCCCGTTTTTTTTTTCCCCAGCGCAACTCTCGCACTCGTATCTGTTGCATGTGCCCTCGATATCACCTCCATCTCGGGCAACCCAGTGTCTGAAGGCTCCCTGACCATCACCTGGACCACTTCTACTTCCGACCCGTACGTCCGACTCGTATACAAGCCCATGTGCTGACACTGACGGTCATATCATCAGAGCTGGCACATTCTCGATTGAGCTGACCCACGCCTCATTCGTACGTCTTTTAGTTGATGCAACTTGTACTACTTTCTTACTAGGCGAGTTGTAGAACAACCAGCTTGCACTGGCAAACAATGTCGACGCCTCGTCTCTCAGCATCACCGTGGCACTGAACAATGTACCCGCCGGGTAAGTATCTGTGTATTGCTTTCTGCCCGCTTTGCTGAAGTCGCCCTCAGTGATGGCTACAGCATCCAATTCGTCGACATCTCCAACGTCAATGCCGTTTTCGCCTCCAGCCCCGACTTCTCCATTGGTCCGGTGTCTGCAACCCAGTCTACGACCATCTCTATCACCCCGTCTTCGACAAAGTCAGCAAGCAAGACCACCTCGGGCAGCGCTAGCGTTTCAGCGACTCCTATATCGTGAGTGTCAGCCTTTGCCCCTGTTCTTTTCTTTCGCAGCAGTGTATCGACATAGAACTCTCTTCGTCATCCTCTTCTCTATACCACCCTCTCACGGCTTACTGATTTCTTGCACTAGCACCAAAGCTGCCATTTCGCCGTCCAACACCGGCTTCGGAGTGACCATGTCCAACACCGCCGCGACGTCCGCATCCTCCGCGCCGTCCTCCTCCGCGTCCACCACCGGCACCAGCGGCGCCCTCTCCTCGCGTAGCATCCCCGGCGGCAGCGTCCCCTGTGCACTCGTCGCCCTCGTCGGCGCCGCCTTCGCCCTGCTCTAATTCCCGCCCCATAAACCCGCGGACTGCGAGCTCTCAATGAAGGATTCGGTTACGTTTAATGGGCATCCATCTATCTTATCTTCCTCACTCTCTTTTGTGATCTCTGGCCGTTGTGGCGGCACAATACCCACATCAAATACTTGTGTGACTGTAAGTAGCGGTGTATCTAATCGTACATTCGTACCAAGCTTGTCTGTCTGTCTGTCTGTCTTTACGTGTAATATTCTTTTCCCTGGACTTGACTGTTGTGCATGCCTGATGAAGCAAGTGACGTTACTGCTAAGTGGTATCGCCACTACAGAGTTATCGACCTGTTGTGGTATCAATATTCCTCCTTTGTCTCCCATAAAATGGTCTATGACTCGCTGCTTTCATTCATCCGAGTCTATCGTTCATAGCCTGGAACCCGTCGCCTTGGACCACGCGCTCGTCGCAGCAAACCCCACCGGCTGTATGTACTCCGGTGGTGGAGTTAGGCCTCAACTTCTACTCGGTCTATCGGGCAATACGCTGGCCACTTGCAGTCCTGAACTGTCAAGAACTGGGCATCATTAAGGGACTCCTTGGGTACTCCAGGCCAACCTCGTACGACATCTCACCAGTCCTCAATGACGATACGCATAATCGCCGTGCCACCGTGGGGCAGGTGCTCCCTTGGGAACATGCACGGATTTGTGGCCTTTCCGCCGCCGCCGCACCCGACTGAGCATCTCATCAGCGTACCATGTTATCCCATAATTTCCTGGTAATCAATTTCGCTGGTGCGGCCTCCCTGGTTTTACGACAATTCCTTCGTCCGTCGCTCCGCTGTTGGTGCCGCCTAGGATTCAATGGCCCCTCCTCTGCTCTACGCGTGTATATTGTACGGAATCAACATCCGTAAAACTTGAAAGCCCAATGACGTTGACCGCTCCTGGTTGTCAAGCTCTAGTCTAGTCCAGTCCAACTTGTAGGGAGCAGTTGTCGGTAAAACCTCCTTCATTTTGAGCAAAAGATTGTGTCCTAGGTCTGGCGCTGCACCCAAACATTTGTGCCCCAAAATATCTCCGGGCACGGAAATTTAGAAGCCGATGGCCGTCAATTCTGGTTCAAGGACACTAAGCTATATACGACTACCACTTGATAGCGCTGCCGTCTACCTGGTGCCAGAGTGACGCAAGATCACTTGCTTGGTTCCAAGCAAAATTCTCTGACCAGCCGGGTATTCACACACCAAATCCTGGGTGTCCGTGATCCGCATTATTTCTGACCGCTGCTGGTACAAATATGTGGAGTCCTACATAGGCATGGTACTTGCAGAGTTAGGGCTCGAACATTGGCGTCCGATCGTCCAACTTCTACGCGTCAAATCTGGAGTTTATCGTCTTTAATGCATCTTCCAGTATTATTTCAAGCAATCAACACTGGCCTGGGCATACGCCTGCCTCGACTTCCACGTGATAATGCTCGCGTCTCCCTGGTGCCGGAAACAGGAGGCTTAATGTGCCGCGCAATGCCCCCCCAATGTACGGCTCGATGAATACCCGGCTTGAAGAGCTTCTCTCCGCATTCGGTCGGCCAGTGGCAGAATACGACCCACATGACATGTAAGAGTGTATGGGTTTCAACGGTAGTACCTGGATTGTAGTTTCAACCTAGATGAACTGCATCCGTTGCGGGTGCAGTTGAACAGGACGAGAAGCTAAATGGCAGACCGGTAACCGATCTCTCTATGAGGTGAATTGTGTCTACAGGCCGAGATTGCCTCTCTAATAGACAGATCGGTGACTGGTCGAGCTCAATGGCTTTGAGGACAATAAATTTATTCTAGCCTCTGAAGCGGTAAGTGTTTTATTCGGTCTCATGTATACCTTGGACCCGAAGTCGCATCATCTGGTTTCTCAGCTGACCTTTTCCTTCATATACAGCTCGCGCTCCTCGACGTATATGCACTCTGAGCATGTCCGGATGCAGATCTCTGTGCACCCGAACATCTATTCAGTCGCGCAAGGATAAAAGCAAGCAGACAAAAAAAAAACTGAAAACCAATTCCAGCAGCTCATTCAATGTTGTACTCTCTGGTCTCTCTTGCGACTCTCAGCGTCCTCGCCTTTGCCACTCCAGTCGTGGAGGAACGCGCTGCGAATACATGCACCGATGTCATCGTGAGCTGCACTCAGTTTTCAAACAATGTTGCTAGGTCCTAAATCGTTGCAGGTCTTTTTTGCTCGCGGAACCACCGAGGCTGCGCCCATCGGCAGTATCGTCGGCCCTCCTCTCCAAAGAGCTCTCCAAGCAGCTCTGGGGGGAAAGTCTTTGACTTTCACCGGCGTGAACTATGCTGCAGACATCGTTGGATTCCTCGAAGGAGGCGATCCCGCTGGCTCTGCTGCCATGGCACAGGACGCTCGTCCATTTTTTGGCCGGGTTTTATCTTTCTAACCCCCTTTTCGTAGTTGACTAACGCAGCAAACTCATGTCCAACTGTATGCTGATCTTGCTAGTTCAAGGTTTGCCCTAACGTGAATACGTAGGCTTCTCTCGTCTCTGTCGGTTACAGCCAAGGCGGACAGCTCGTTCACAACTCGGCGAAGCAGCTTTCTTCTAGCGTTGCTGCCCGTATCAAAGCTGCCGTCATCTTTGTGAGTTTCTTAATTCCTCATCTTGACGTAGATTTATTGAGCCGTAATATCCACAGGGTGATCCGGACAATGGCCAAGCCGTACAGGAGATCCCTGCCTCAAGGACCTTGATCATCTGCCATCTCGGCGATGATATCTGCTTGGGTGGTGATTTGGTCTTGCTCCCTCACTTGTTCGTTGATGTTTCCCCTGCTACGGATGAGTCGAAGTTACTGATGGTATTCCGTAGGACGTATGGTATAGACACCCCAGCTGCCGCCGCTTTCATCGCTTCCAAGGTTTAACTTCACTGAGCGCGTAGCAATTCCGGTTGAAATTTTGTTCTGCTTCCTTGTACAAGTATTCCGAATGACTACGTTGATACTTTGAATCCGTTTACGACTGTTATTTGTAAGACCTTGAAGTTGTGGCTTTCTGGCTCTATGCTCATAGAGAACCGCTCAGCCGGATGTCCCTACTGCTCGCGCCGATCGAAACTCCTATTTTCCCAGCAGGAACTTGCCAACGCTGGGAGACTACATCCCACGTGGAAAGGTCAAACCGGGAAAGTTGAAGGGATACGACGCAGCTTTTCCCCGGAGCAAGGAAGACACTATCAAATCCTCTGAGGATTCGCGGCGGGGAAGTGGTAGATGCAGGCAAGGAGATATAGAGCTGAGGAATCTAGAGCCTTGTCAGCCATGAGCATGTTAAGTCGGAGTGAAGATTCACCTCATGGCCCGCCACTTGACCACTATTTCTCAGGGTAAATCGAACAGTGACAACTGGACTTTGAAGCCTAGACATCACGTGCAAGGAGTTGAAAAAGGACCGATAAATTTAATGATATCGAAGGCGATATTTACCAAGGATCAAGCGATGAGCCTGGGCCTGTAGGAGCCTGGCCACCTCGAGGAGTGCCGGAGATCGACAAGTGAGAGTATGCGAATGTCGTATACGACAGTCCGAAGCCAAATTCAAACCGAGGTGCGATGCCAGCCGCATCGAAGTGGCGATAATCCAGGAAGATCCCTTCACTGTATGGAATGGGGACAACAGTTGCCCCCCCGGAAGTATAAATGACTTGGGCTGCATAGTCGTTGATGCTCTTTCCAATGGTATATGGGAGGCGGCCGCTGAAAGCAAATCAATAAGCCATAGAGATTTGACCAGTCCGACAACCTTGGGTTATAAGCCCCGAATAGAATGTCCGTTACGGAATTTCCCTGAGAAGAAATTGGAATCGAAACTACACAGAGTAAAGGGAACTCACAGCTTCCTGGCCCGGCAGCCCGCTCCAAACCTGGTTAAATCTAGATAAGCCGTGCGGTAGAATGATGAGACCATGCGTACAACAGCTGTAACTGGAACCAAGGGATTAAACTCAATTCTCAGGACAATTTGGTATTGCGGAACCAACCGTTCGGATGATCGATCCATGCCTCCATAACGA
The DNA here is from genome assembly GCA_029204085.1 of Mycena sp. CBHHK59/15. Lineage (NCBI taxonomy): Eukaryota > Fungi > Basidiomycota > Agaricomycetes > Agaricales > Mycenaceae > Mycena > Mycena sp. CBHHK59/15. The sequence continues at coordinate 71,445 of JARGXW010000423.1, forward strand.
TTGGGCCAACAGAATTGACCACCACAATGGTATTCGCACTGAACTGTGCAACTTGTTGAACAAGCGCATCCTGTGAAGTAACTTGAGATCAGGGCACGATCTTCTGCGTAGTCCGAACATGCTCACTCCGCTGTGCCATGCTTGTAGATCGTTTCTATCTCCCGCATTGCCTATGATGCCATGTTGTAAGTCTGGGTACCTGCGACATCGAGCGTTCTTTTACCTTCGACGAGTCCTCCCCCTTCACCGCTGTCGGCTGTAATGAAAACAAGGGCGACATCTTTTCCTGATGCAACGGTTGCTGCAGCAGCTAGATCTGTGTCGCTCAATGTAGAAAAAACAGTGCTCCCATCCTGCGCTGCTCGTGCCATGATAGCATCCAGAGGCTGAAACATTCAAGTCAGTCCATCTTGAAGCTGCACTGGACTAATGCACAAACCGTGATTAAGTACGGAAAGTTGGCAGTTCCACTTCCCCAGCCTAGATACCACTTTTGTAGTCCGATAGTATACGTCAATACGACCGCTTACCCATGGCCAAAACACCGTCATCCCCTGCGCGATTCGAGTATCTGCAAGGGCATCAGCATGATTACACGGAATCAAGCGATCTCAAAACACCCGTTTGGACCACGAGACGATGGCCCAGCCCCGTTGCCGATGACTCCGATGGTCTTGATATTTTTGAATGGAAGGGCAGCGTTGACGTTCTTCAACAGGACTGTGGAGGCTTGGCCGATTTCACGGATGAGGCTGCAATACATTCTGTTTCAGGTTTCGATAAAGCGAGAATAAAATTCAACCAACACTTTATGGTTTGCCTGGACATTGACCTGCTCATCATCGGGGGCAGAATTGTCCCGCGAATCGAAATTGACAGGCGGATATCCGTCATCTTGTCCAACGAGGTACCTACACATGTAATTGCGTTGGTTTCAGTCTGCGTAATATTCAGTTGAACGTACCAAGCTGCGAGGATGCGGAGAGCCATATTCTGCCAAAGAAACATGAGCTTTGTGAGAATCGAATCAACGAGTCCTCGCACATCCACACGCGACTGGGGGACAGTCCCGTTTTGAACGGCGGCAACCAGGTTTGCGCCAAAAAACCTGACATTTAGGTGGGACATCAGCGATATCCTGGCAGCTTCTGTGGCGCTTACGAGGAGTCTGAACCGGGAGCCGGGCTTCCAGGCATAGTCATCTGCGGGAATGAGCGGCAGTACACTACACAACTATGGTCCCGTACATCTAGTCCGGAAAGAGCAGCAGGGGCGGTGGAGTGTGTACCACCCCAATCTGGAGACACTTTAGGAAATGGTATTGCGATAGCTGATGTTGAACCTACCCGACATGACATCTGGATAGAAGCTCAATCTTTTGAGGCCAATAGTTAAGATGGTGGCTTACATCCTTGGAAACCAAGCTCTCCTTTCAGTATCCCGTTGAGTGTTTTGTCATTTTCACAAGCATAGGTGCCATTGACTAGCGAACAATTAACAAGCTACTGACGAACAAGGGATTTCTTACTAAGATTGTAACTGCACATTATAGCGGCCACGCCCGCTTGTACACTTCGCAAAAACTGCCTTCCTATAGTTATTTGGTCGTTATGCATAAAGGAAATGCATACCGGAATAGTGTAGAGCTCATGTTGCTGAACGGTTTTTCGTTTCATAAAGACAATTCAGTACTTCAATGTCAAAAGTGTTGACGAACCGTTCTTTCAGAAACGGTAAATTGAGGAAACGAATGAACACAAAACTACACACCTGTCATCCACGTTCGACGAGCTTGTCGTGCGGAAGTGTTCTTGCTCATTGTTTACGAAGTGCTTCGCAGTTGCTTGATGTCCGAGTTAGTCCAAATTAAAACAACAGCCACCACGCTCTCACTCTACCTTGTACGCCTTGGCTCTGCATCCCTGCCTTCTGGTCAGTGTGGCTTGGTGCTTTCGAGCCAACGTACCTGTTATAGTCTCGAACGCTCCTTCCCCTGATAGGTAAGCATCTCCGCCGAATCTGCACCGCTTTGTCAACATATCCCTGTATATTTTATCTTGCGTACCCCTCCCAGTTGCGTCCAGCAGCCGGAGAACGCATGAGGTTCCTAAAGCTTGTAAGAACATTTCCACGCGAGAAAATCGCGCAAGCCGACATCATAGGACCCAACGCGACGTTCACGCCTATTTTGTCGTCAAATGGAGAACAGGCGTTACAAATCCAGGTCACACCTTTACCACGGAATTCTGCACCCATAGCCACACCACGCTGTCTCATCAATGTTCGATTAAAGGTTGCCGCCACATTGATAGCGCTTCGGGATATATGAATCCAGTATAAGATGCGGACTACGATGAGCTCACGCTGGGAACGCCGAAACACTTTAAGGCAATGTCTTAGTTGAGGTTAAGAACTGGACAGCGCTACTCACTTGGTGGCCAGGCGCACGCCAAGGGGGCTATCTGAGGGGAAAATATCGGGTTTCAGGAGGAAGGGGAGAAGAACATAAAGAACCTTCCAAGCAAAACCCCGGAAATGCAATCGAAGGAACCGCGAAGGTGTTGCCAATACATCGTGCTGTGGGCGAAATTAAAATTGATGCAGAACTCCCCCAAGTCTAGAGCCTACACGATGAGCCTTGCCCTGTTGTTCTCAGTTAGCCCCCGTAGACTGGAGAGAAGAGCCAACTACCTGTTGCGACATTGACTTTGTCCTCCAAACTCAACTGAGAAAGAGCTCGCTCGGCCTGAAAAGAACAATAATCAAAAATCGTATCATGGTGGTCGGTCGGTCGCCTTGCCTTCGTGTACGCTGACTTCCAGTCCGGCGATATATTGAGGCTACCATACTGTGCGTTGGCCAAAATGGCCGACGCTACCAGCACGAGCAAGGTATTGAACGCAGTTGGGACTTTCATCCTGACGCCAACGACGTTCGGGAAGTCAAGTGGGCGCATTAAATACAGAAAGATAGAAGCTAATTAGTTCTTCAAGGATTAGCAAGCATACTTGATGTTGAAGGCTTCTTGCAATATGCAACACGCAGATGCGGGAGGCCGAGAGGCGTGATTCAATCATGGGGTAGGCGGAGAGAAGGTCTGATTGACCTTTATGGATGGTGGAAGCCATTTATGAACCTGTGCTCAAGTCATGGGAGTAGTATTTGGTCAAAATGCGGAGGGAGAACATTATTACTGAGAAGAAACATCTATACCTGTGTCAGGCCCCGGGAAGCTCCCTATAAACTAGGTCCGCTAGAATCAGCCAAAATAGCCCTCAAATCCGCCATTTTTTTCGAGGTTTTGGGTCTGAAATCCAAGGGGTGCGCGATCTCTGGATCTTGGCTGCCATCAAAGCCACGCGAGCTGTCTGATCTGAGGCCGACCTTCGGCAACCCGGACCGCGGGCTCTTGAAGATTTCGCATGACGGCGGTGGATCCTGACGGTTGGTGGATTGGCTGGATGTCCGTCATACTCCAGCCCACCATTGTACTATTTTTAAGCAAGAAATACATCATGTTCTGCTGTGCTATGAGATGTTGTCGCGGGAACAGGATCGGCATAAGACATCCTCAATCGACGTGGACGTCGTGGTGTGCCTGCAGGAGAGTTCGGGAGGCGCTTTTGTCCCCTTGCCTCATCCGGAGGTAAACTCGGCATACCAGGTGTTCCATCTGAGGCTGCGTCCGCGACGATCTTGGGAATTCCCAGACGGAGTTCTTCAGTTTCCGAGATGAGAATTTTCGCCAAGAACTCGTCCCTTTTCTCCGGCGAAACGGTCAGCTGCCAATTGGGGTGGCGCTCTCGCAGGTGGGAGTCCATGTTGTACTTCCAATGGACGGTACTGCACAGCATACACGAAATTGGTGCATTAGTCGATGGCTTGGAGATATTGCACTTTACTGCGGCCGAAATCTTGAATTTGTATGCATCTGGGGACGATGAATTGACTTGTTTGTGAAGTAGTTCAATAGTACAAGTCCCGTTCACGGTTGATTAGCCGCAAGGATATTCTTTAGAGGCACGACAACTTTAGTATGATAGGCATCGGATGATGCCTATTGATGGGACTAATGCCTATCACAATACTAAAAATGCCTATTATGCGGGTGAATGCCTATTGCTTCACAGTGTCTATCATTTCATGAATGCCTATCCACCGAGGCTTTCTCCCCCCAGTGTGACCACGGTATTGTTCAGATGCAGCGCACAAAGAGTGCGGCTTTATCCGCGGCACTCGGCACACATCTGCGGCACGTCATCGCCAAGGGCGGCACATCAATGATCAAGTGTGGCACCTGCACACGCGGAAAATGCCGACCAATGAGGCGACGTCCCCGTCCGCCACACCAACTTCAAGGGCTTGGGGAAGAATCTTGCCTCATAAACCTACTTGACATTCTATTTCAAGGGCACCCCACACCTTGGATTTCCTTTGACGCGCACGCCTGACGTCCGTATCGCACGCCTCGGCAACATCCGGCGATCAAAGTCACGCAACCAAACAAACCATCACAGTCTTACCTCCACCTCGTTCTTGTCTCAGCATGGCATTAGCTGGGTGGGGTGAGTCGTTGTGACCGTGGTCACTGAAAATATGCGTCACTTTTAATGTTACTGATGTGATGACTTGTTATAGGCAGTCAAGCGCGCGATAGGTGTTTAAGCGTGCGCGATAGGCATTTAATTGCGCGATAGGCATTCAGCTGTGCGATAGGCGTCCGTTGAATACCTATCCTACTAAAGTTGTATGTACTCTATTCTTTATCAACCTTTCTCAGAGTGTAAGTGTGATCCCGGGACGAAAAAGCATAAATGAACACAGTGTTAATCTTCCATATTGATTGCAGGGTTTGACGCGTTGAAACGCGAGAGAAGTGAGGTAGACGACCCGCGTCGGCGATGAATTGGTGGAAGCGAAAGTGATGGATGGTGATGCCGGTGATCGCCGCTATTTGTCCCAACCAAATGCTTTCCTTTTCTGGGGGGTGGGTGGTCGTGGGAACGCTTGCCAAGATCACGCAGGTTGTCACGCATCATATCTCACGTGCTCGTGACAATGCCGGTCTGTCTAAAATTTTTTAAATCGCTAAAATACATACCTATTTCTTCTTCCTCGTTGCCTTCCCCGGTACTGCAATCTTAATCTTGTGAGGAAAGGCTGCAAATCCTGGGGCAAAACTTGGATGTTGGGTATCTGGCGGATTCCCTGCAGCTGTCGAAGGCTTGCCCTTAAATTCGCGTCGATCTCCTGCGATTGGTGATCGGCAACCCTGTCAGAAATCGGTGATCTAAAATATGGTATTACCAGATTAGGTAACTCCCCCTATTTTCCAACGATACCTTGCTCAAATGCCCTCTTAACGGAGTCAAAGGCTCTTGAAAAAATCTGGAGTGTTTTTTTAATGATTTAAGATGTATTTTGGTACTATTTCTCTGATATAAATCCAGCCAATTAATGGGTTAGTGTATATTCTTCTTTCAGTCTCTACTAGAATTACAGCTCTCTGTTGATCGTGTTTTATTCAAACTTGTGGTGTAGCAGGTGCTATTCAGTAGTTAGATTAGATCTATCGTTGTCGATTTTATATTCTTTGCCAATGTGGCCGCGCAGAGTGAATTCTATACCCAAAATTGATCGGTTTGGGCATATCGAAGCTGTAAATTAAAATTGTGCAACGGCGGGGTTAAAGAGGATGCCCATGCCATTATATTTCTCCATACAAAGTAGACCTCAAAGTGGACAGAGGAGCCAGGACGAGGCTCTACCACTTGATGGGCAAACATCGGAGTTTGAATTTGGCAGAGCGTTGCCGATCACCACTGCGATAGAATTTTGAAAATTTCTGGGGATGCCGACGGCAACCCAGATCAATAGTAACAAATCCTGGTGAGCTGGACAACAAATCCGCTATATCCGGACCGAAAAATCGCAAACCGGGGCCTCCTGTGTCGTGTTGAGATGAGACTGAACGAAAAGGTTTGTGACATTAAGTATTACCCATGTCCGCAACCCGCCAAGCCCTCACAATCAGCTGGGGGAGTCAGCGGATATTCTCCGCGCGACCAAGGAGGCTTGAACTTGACTTCGTGACAAAAGATGGCGCGACGTCACACCGTGACCCGTATGTTTTCGCCCACTGCACGCGCCCTGCAATGGCCGACGCCGCTGGTCGACGGGCGGCTGTTCGACCGTCCGGCCCTCGCTGGGTACGTCCCCGTCGCCTGAACCGCCGCCCGCCGACATTTCGCCTGACGCCCGTCCGCCCACAGGCACTGGAGACGGCCGCGCATAAAGCTGCCGCTGCGGACGCTGGACCCCCGCCGACTCGAGGCATCGGACCACATCGACATTCCCCGCGGCGCGGTGGCCGAGTTCACGCTGCCAGTGCTGATCAAGCACTACCGCTGGCGGCGCAACCTCGTCTCGTTCCGCGACGCAGACTCGGCATACACGCGCCGCGACACGCGTCTGCAGGGCTTCCTGTACTACCACGTGCCTTTCCCCGCAGCCCCGCTCTCCGGCGCCGTGCGCTTCCGCTGCTGCCCGCCGCCCGCCCATGGCCCCGGCGCCGCGCGCGCTGCTTTCACCGCGGGGCACGACCTGCTCACGCCAGATGGCCTCCCGTGGGCGCTGCCGTTGGTGCGGTTCGTCGTGCGCGCGCGCGTCGACGCGTTCCTGCGGCTGCTGGTCACCGAGGGGCTCGTGTCGCCAGCGCTCGTGCGCGCGTGCCAGAAGCGCGTCGTCACGCACGCCCCGCCGCGCGTCCTGCTGCACGCCGTCGCGCAGCCGTGGGCGATGGATCTCAGCGCACCCGCCGTCGTGCACGTCCCCGGCCCCCACGGCCCCCTGCGCTGCGAGCTCTATCCTGCGATCGCGTACTCCGGTGCGTTCTTCTTTTTCTCTTCATTTCTTCAAATATTATGCATCCGCAGGCCACGCCCTCGTCCGCCTTGAGCCTGCGCGCCCCCACTCGCGCGCCGCGTCCTACCTCCCCCCATTCCCCGCCCTCTCCCCCCCGTCCCTCTCCTCCGATGACCCGTACTTCGACCCCCGCATCCCCCCGCCCACCGTGCACGCGCCCCCCGCGACCGACGCCTACCCGCAGCGCTACGCCGCCCTGCGTGACCCCTTCGCGCCCCTCACCACCACACCCTTCCCGTCCCCGCCTCCCCCGTTCGCCCTCCCGCCTGTCCCCCTTTCCCCTACCCCCTCCCCGTCCCTTAACCCCCACCTGTACAGCGACACCGCAATGGACGTGGCCGGGCCCGTCGATCCTGCGCGCGCGCCGCCGCTCGTCCTGCGCGTGCTCGCCGTGCGCGGGGCGGCGCATTTCCGCCCGCAGTTCTCCGCGCTGCGCGGCCTCGTCCGCGGCGCGCTGCTGCCCGACCCCGCGCGCGTGCTTGCTGCGGGGCGCGGTGAGCTATGCGCGGGCGAGGGGCTGGGGGTGTGGCGCTGGGGTTTCGATGTGCGTTGGTAATTCCTTTTTCTTTACTTGTTGCCGCTCTCTGGTGTCTGCTTTCCGTTCCCGTTCCCTCTGTCTACCTTTCCACGTTTCTCCTTTCGCCTGATACTTGCTCGCTGACCCCCGCTTCGCAGACGCGCCAATCACACGAACAGGCTGCAGGCCTTTACTGTCTGCTGAACCCGCCGCCGATCGAGTGCGTGCCGTTTTCTTCCTTCCTTCTCCTTTGCCATCCGCGCTCCTCATTTTCTATCTCCTTCTCTTTACCTCTGCCCCATTTTACAGCATGGTTCTTGGCTCTTGTTCGCCCCTCCTCGCTTCCCCACCCCGGGTTCTGTCTCTTCACTTTCGTTCCATTACCTTCCCAAATCTTCCTCTCCCTCCCAACCAGAACCCCAACTAACACATCCCAACAGCGTCGGCCTCACGCGCCAGGACGTGGACCGCCTCGCGCGCGTGCCGATGCCGCGCCATGCGCACGGCGCGCTGTTCCGCGGGTGGCAGGGACACTTCTAGGCGGGGGGAGGGTCCTTCGGGGGCCTGTGCGAGAGCGAGTTGCTGCGGCTCACTTGCATATTTTCCCCTGCTGACGCCAACGCAGACTGCGCTTGGTGCAGACGGCGTCGGTCGTCAAGGTGGAGGGTGGGCATCTGGTACGTTTCTTTCCTACATTGAATACCACACACGCCGAGCTAACCCATCCTCCACCGCAGCTCCAGACGCCCCTCGCGCGCCGCGCGCGTCACGGATGCATGCGATCGGCGGGGAGTTTGCTTTTAAGCGTGAGGTCAACGACAATGCATATGTGCTGGTTGTCGACGGTGTCTTGTCGGCTCTTAACGGTATCGTGACATACCATATGCATGCGAATGGCATGCCCCAAGCTGTATCGTATAAGTCACGCTCATGTGTCAACCAGCTTTGGCCGACGCCGTGTCCACGAGCGGGGATTCATACGCCGCCTGCAGGTCCGCCCGAGCGCATACGTCGTTGTTGAACCGCGGGTTGAGCAGCGCACCTTGAACACCGCACACGCCTGCGAGAAGCAGGCCGCACAACTCTGTCGCCGCCAGCGGAAGAAGAGCGCACCGAACGTAATGCAGCGCGCTCGAACGGCGGGAGGAGCGCGCACAGGCGCTGCAGCGTCGCGGCATTCGGTTGCACGGAGGGAACATGGCGCTATTGAGATCCTCGCGAGCAGCGCGTAGCTGCGGGAAATCCGTTGTTCCCTCGTCCATCCAGTCTCCCTCCACCTGCACTCAGGGATGTCTTCAAGCCAGGCAATTCTTCACCTCACATGTATGCCGCGGTCTCTCGCCGAATAAGTTACCTGTGAATGGAAAACGCGATGAACTTAAGACCCAGCCGAGCGACCAGAGGAATTTTAGTGTTATAATAACATATATAGAGCCCACTTTGACCTCATAAGCCAAGAGCGCGCGCGGCAGTCACTCCGCAACCTCAACTTGAACAGCCATCGACCAAACACACCGCGCTTGGAACAGACGCCGAGCGCGCCCAGTTACAGCGCCCGTCATGTCTCTCCAGAATTCGCCGTTCATGGATAGGCTCAATACGAATTTCGTCCCCTCAGATCCCGAGCTCGAGGGAATTCGATCCTTACTCACCAACCCTTTGAACGAATTGGCCCGCTTGGACGCTCAAATCGCCGACATGTATGCGAGGCGCAAAGCGCTGGTAGAGATAATCGACGCACACAAGGCGCTGTCACAGGAAGGATATCTCAATAACACTTCGTGAACTATGCTAAATATATCCAAGAACTAATAACATTAAGTCTTGCATATGTCACTGCTAAACTAGCTTGAAAGTTTTTAAAATGTTTTCATCCTAAATTCTAGAATGTTATGGATGATACATAATGAATATGTACAGCATGTATACATCATGTCTTTCACAATATCTTTCAAATGCCTCTTGAGCATGTTTAACGAGGAAAGCATGAACATATTCAAAATGTGTACAGCATATATTCTTGCCAGATACACAGAAAATATTGTGATCTTGTCACACAATGTGTTTCAGTTGTCTTTTGCAAAACAATCAACATATCTTTAGGGAAACTGGGTGGGAATTATGCAATGGTAATTTGAAATGTCCAAAATGACATTCACCATTTGTTTTAGTTACTTTTAGTAATGTTTTAATCATGACTTGCAGATAAAGAAGTTGCATGTTGTGAAAGACATCTAAAAGATATTTAAAATGTTGTAGTTGAATACTTTGGATGAATTCAAAAAAACATTGTAGGAATTATTTAAAATAGTTCTGCATGAAATCTTGGGGAAGATATTGTGAATGTATTTGCAAGGTATTTTACCTGCCAACTTCAACATGTTTAGGATAAACATTAGACAAATGTGGGGTCAGAAAAGGAGAAAGGAAGATGAAAGAGATTCAAGTAGCATTAAATATGACTTACTGAAAAGTGGTCAATAGATTCGTGAAATGTATTTGAAATGGTTCAGCAGAGGACATTCAAAATATATTTCATATTTACACCCAGGAAGAAATCCATAAGAGACATTTTTATGTCATCTTCTGCAGTATAAGCAGATATAAGGGAGAGGAGACAGAGAACAGATTAAAAATGTCAATCATAATAATTTCACGACAGTCATGGGTAAGATGGTGCAACACAGATAAGAGTCAGTTGAAATATATTTTCTGTATAAGGGTTGGACAAGAGTCAAGAGAAAGTGACAACAAGCCTTGAAGAAACATATTTAAAAAGTATTTGACATCTATTTGATAAGAATGGCACAAAATGGAACAGTTGACATGCGGAATACTGAGTACCTTGTGTGAGAGACATGTAGAAAGAATTTGAGATAGATCTCACAATAATACAATTAACTTTTAGAGTAAATACGGAGGAAAATATCTGGCACAGAGGAAACTTGACATCTTGGGCAGAAATCTCAGGCCACAGAGCAAAACTGGCATCTTTGGTGGAAATCTCAGGTCACAGAGAAAATTTGACATCTTTTGTGGAGAGATGCGGCCACAGAGCAAACTTGACATCTTTGGTGGAAATCTCTGGTCGCAGAGCAAACTTGACATCTTGGGCAGAAATGTCAGGCCACAGAGCAAAACTGGCATCTTTGGTGGAAATCTCAGGTCACAGAGAAAATTTGGCATCTTTTGTGGAGAGATGCGGCCACGAAGCAAACTTGACATCTTTTGTGGAGAGATGCGGCCACAGAGCAAACTTGACATCTTTGGTGGAAATCTCTGGTCGCAGAGCAAACTTGGCATCTTTAGTGGAGAGATGCGGCCACAAAGCAAACTTGACATCTTTGGTGGAAATCTCTGGTCGCAGAGCAAACTTGGCATCTTTTGTGGAGAGATGCGGCCACAAAGCAAACTTGGCATCTTTGGTGGAAATCTCTGGTCGCAGAGCAAACTTGGCATCTTTTCTGGAGAGATGCGGCCACAAAGCAAACTTGACATCTTTGGTGGAAATCTCTGGTCGCAGAGCAAACTTGGCATCTTTAGTGGAAATCTCTGGTCGCAGAGCAAACTTGGCATCTTTTGTGGAGAGATGCGGCCACAAAGCAAACTTGACATCTTTGGCGGAAATCTCTGGTCGCAGAGCAAACTTGGCATCTTTTGTGGAGAGATGCGGCCACAGAGCAAACTTGACATCTTTGGTGGAAATCTCTGGTCGCAGAGCAAACTTGGCATCTTTGGTGGAGAGATGCGGCCACAAAGCAAACTTGACATCTTTGGTGGAGAGATGCGGCCACAAAGCAAACTTTACATCTTTGGTGGAGAGATGCGGCCACAGAGCAAACTTGGCATCTTTGGTGGAAATCTCTGGTCGCAGAGCAAACTTGGCATCTTTAGTGGAGAGATGCGGCCACAAAGCAAACTTGGCATCTTTGGTGGAAATCTCTGGTCGCAGAGCAAACTTGGCATCTTTAGTGGAGAGATGCGGCCACAAAGCAAACTTGACATCTTTGGTGGAAATCTCTGGTCGCAGAGCAAACTTGGCATCTTTGGTGGAAATCTCTGGTCGCAGAGCAAACTTGGCATCTTTAGTGGAGAGATGCGGCCACAGAGCAAACTTGACATCTTTGGTGGAAATCTCTGGTCGCAGAGCAAACTTGGCATCTTTGGTGGAGAGATGCGGCCACAAAGCAAACTTGACATCTTTGGTGGAGAGATGCGGCCACAAAGCAAACTTTACATCTTTGGTGGAGAGATGCGGCCACAGAGCAAACTTGGCATCTTTGGTGGAAATCTCTGGTCGCAGAGCAAACTTGGCATCTTTAGTGGAAATCTCTGGTCGCAGAGCAAACTTGGCATCTTTGGTGGAAATCTCTGGTCGCAGAGCAAACTTGGCATCTTTGGTGGAAATCTCTGGTCGCAGAGCAAACTTGGCATCTTTAGTGGAGAGATGCGGCCACAAAGCAAACTTGGCATCTTTAGTGGAGAGATGCGGCCACAAAGCAAACTTGACATCTTTGGTGGAAATCTCTGGACGCAGAGCAAACTTGGCATCTTTCACTGGTTGAGCATTTCAATTTTTTCACCTTCTTTTCAGTGAAAAATGTCGTTTATTTTTCACACATTTTTCACTGAAAAAGCAGGTGAAAATTTCAAAACATTTTCATCACTTTCTTATTTTATTTCGAATTTTTCACCTTGAATCGAGAAAGTGCTGAAAAAGTTTTAAAATTTTCACCTTCTTTTTCAGTGAAAAATGTCTGAAAAATAAACAACATTTTTCACTGAAAAAGAAGGTGAAAAAATTGAAATGCTCAACCAGTGTTTGGTGGAGAGATGCGGCCACAAAGCAAACTTGGCATCTTTGGTGGAGAGATGCGGCCACAGAGCAACTTGGCATCTTTGGTGGAAATCTCTGGACGCAGAGCAATCTTGGCATCTTTGGTGGAGAGATGCGGCCACAAAGCAAACTTGGCATCTTTGGTGGAGAGATGCGGCCACAGAGCAAACTTGGCATCTTTGGTGGAAATCTCTGGTCACAGAGCAATCTTGGCATCTTTTGTGGAGAGATGCGGCCACAAAGCAAACTTGGCATCTTTGGTGGAGAGATGCGGCCACAAAGCAAACTTGACATCTTTGGTGGAGAGATGCGGCCACAGAGCAAACTTGGCATCTTTGGTGGAAATCTCTGGTCGCAGAGCAAACTTGGCATCTTTAGTGGAGAGATGCGGCCACAAAGCAAACTTGGCATCTTTGGTGGAAATCTCTGGTCGCAGAGCAAACTTGGCATCTTTAGTGGAGAGATGCGGCCACAAAGCAAACTTGACATCTTTGGTGGAAATCTCTGGACGCAGAGCAAACTTGGCATCTTTGGTGGAGAGATGCGGCCACAAAGCAAACTTGACATCTTTGGTGGAGAGATGCGGCCACAGAGCAAACTTGGCATCTTTGGTGGAAATCTCTGGTCACAGAGCAATCTTGGCATCTTTGGTGGAGAGATGCGGCCACAAAGCAAACTTGACATCTTTGGTGGAGAGATGCGGCCACAGAGCAAACTTGGCATCTTTGGTGGAAATCTCTGGTCACAGAGCAATCTTGGCATCTTTTGTGGAGAGATGCGGCCACAAAGCAAACTTGACATCTTTGGTGGAGAGATGCGGCCACAAAGCAAACTTTACATCTTTGGTGGAGAGATGCGGCCACAGAGCAAACTTGGCATCTTTGGTGGAAATCTCTGGTCGCAGAGCAAACTTGGCATCTTTAGTGGAGAGATGCGGCCACAAAGCAAACTTGACATCTTTGGTGGAAATCTCTGGTCGCAGAGCAAACTTGGCATCTTTGGTGGAGAGATGCGGCCACAAAGCAAACTTGACATCTTTGGTGGAGAGATGCGGCCACAGAACAAACTTGGCATCTTTTCTGGAGAGATGCGGCCACAAAGCAAACTTGACATCTTTGGTGGAGAGATGCGGCCACAGAACAAACTTGGCATCTTTTGGGGAGAGATGCGGCCACAAAGCAAACTTGACATCTTTGGTAGAAATCTCTGCTGGCAGAGCAAACTTGGCATCTTTTGTGGAGAGATGCGGCCACAGAGCAAACTTGACATCTTTGGTGGAAATCTCTGGTCGCAAAGCAAACTTGGCATCTTTGGTGGAGAGATGCGGCCACAAAGCAAACTTGACATCTTTGGTGGAGAGATGCGGCCACAGAGCAAACTTGGCATCTTTTGTGGAGAGATGCAGCCACAGAGCAAACTTGACATCTTTGGCGGAAATCTCTGGTCGCAGAGCAAACTTGGCATCTTTTGTGGAGAGATGCGGCCACAAAGCAAACTTGGCATCTTTTGTGGAGAGATGCGGCCACAGAGCTAACTTGACATCTTTGGTGGAAATCTCTGGTCGCAAAGCAAACTTGGCATCTTTGGTGGAGAGATGCGGCCACAGAGCAAACTTGACATCTTTGGTGGAAATCTCTGGTCGCAGAGCAAACTTGGCATCTTTGGTGGAGAGATGCGGCCACAGAGCAAACTTGACATCTTTGGTGGAAATCTCTGGTCGCAGAGCAAACTTGGCATCTTTGGTGGAGAGATGCGGCCACAAAGCAAACTTGACATCTTTGGTGGAGAGATGCGGCCACAAAGCAAACTTGACATCTTTGGTGGAGAGATGCGGCCACAGAGCAAACTTGGCATCTTTTGTGGAGAGATGCGGCCACAAAGCAAACTTGACATCTTTGGTGGAGAGATGCGGCCACAGAGCAAACTTGACATCTTTGGTGGAAATCTCTGGTCGCAAAGCAAACTTGGCATCTTTGGTGGAGAGATGCGGCCACAGAGCAAACTTGACATCTTTGGTGGAAATCTCTGGTCGCAGAGCAAACTTGGCATCTTTGGTGGAGAGATGCGGCCACAGAGCAAACTTGACATCTTTGGTGGAAATCTCTGGTCGCAGAGCAAACTTGACATCTTTGGTAGAAATCTCTGCTGGCAGAGCAAACTTGGCATCTTTTGTGGAGAGATGCGGCCACAGAGCAAACTTGACATCTTTGGTGGAAATCTCTGGTCGCAAAGCAAACTTGGCATCTTTGGTGGAGAGATGCGGCCACAAAGCAAACTTGACATCTTTGGTGGAGAGATGCGGCCACAGAGCAAACTTGGCATCTTTTGTGGAGAGATGCAGCCACAGAGCAAACTTGACATCTTTGGCGGAAATCTCTGGTCGCAGAGCAAACTTGGCATCTTTTGTGGAGAGATGCGGCCACAAAGCAAACTTGGCATCTTTTGTGGAGAGATGCGGCCACAGAGCTAACTTGACATCTTTGGTGGAAATCTCTGGTCGCAAAGCAAACTTGGCATCTTTGGTGGAGAGATGCGGCCACAGAGCAAACTTGACATCTTTGGTGGAAATCTCTGGTCGCAGAGCAAACTTGGCATCTTTGGTGGAGAGATGCGGCCACAGAGCAAACTTGACATCTTTGGTGGAAATCTCTGGTCGCAGAGCAAACTTGGCATCTTTGGTGGAGAGATGCGGCCACAAAGCAAACTTGACATCTTTGGTGGAGAGATGCGGCCACAAAGCAAACTTGACATCTTTGGTGGAGAGATGCGGCCACAGAGCAAACTTGGCATCTTTTGTGGAGAGATGCGGCCACAAAGCAAACTTGACATCTTTGGTGGAAATCTCTGGAGAGATGCGGCCACAGAGCAAACTTGACATCTTTGGTGGAAATCTCTGGTCGCAAAGCAAACTTGGCATCTTTGGTGGAGAGATGCGGCCACAGAGCAAACTTGACATCTTTGGTGGAAATCTCTGGTCGCAGAGCAAACTTGGCATCTTTGGTGGAGAGATGCGGCCACAGAGCAAACTTGACATCTTTGGTGGAAATCTCTGGTCGCAGAGCAAACTTGGCATCTTTGGTGGAAATCTCTGGTCGCAGAGCAAACTTGGCATCTTTAGTGGAGAGATGCGGCCACAAAGCAAACTTGACATCTTTGGTGGAAATCTCTGGACGCAGAGCAAACTTGGCATCTTTAGTGGAGAGATGCGGCCACAAAGCAAACTTGACATCTTTGGTGGAAATCTCTGGACGCAGAGCAAACTTGGCATCTTTGGTGGAGAGATGCGGCCACAAAGCAAACTTGACATCTTTGGTGGAAATCTCTGGACGCAGACCAAACTTGGCATCTTTGGTGGAGAGATGCGGCCACAAAGCAAACTTGACAACTTTGGTGGAAATCTCTGTCGCAGAGCAATCTTGGCATCTTTTGTGGAGAGATGCGGCCACAAAGCAAACTTGACATCTTTGGTGGAAATCTCTGGACGCAGAGCAAACTTGGCATCTTTGGTGGAGAGATGCGGCCACAGAGCAAACTTGACATCTTTGGTGGAGAGATGCGGCCACAAAGCAAACTTGACATCTTTGGTGGAAATCTCTGGACGCAGAGCAAACTTGGCATCTTTAGTGGAGAGATGCGGCCACAAAGCAAACTTGACATCTTTGGTGGAAATCTCTGGACGCAGAGCAAACTTGGCATCTTTGGTGGAGAGATGCGGCCACAAAGCAAACTTCACATCTTTGGTGGAAATCTCTGCTGGCAGAGCAAACTTGGCATCTTTTGTGGAGAGATGCAGCCACAGAGCAAACTTGACATCTTTGGCGGAAATCTCTGGTCGCAGAGCAAACTTGGCATCTTTTGTGGAGAGATGCGGCCACAAAGCAAACTTGGCATCTTTTGTGGAGAGATGCGGCCACAGAGCAAACTTGACATCTTTGGTGGAAATCTCTGGTCGCAAAGCAAACTTGGCATCTTTGGTGGAGAGATGCGGCCACAGAGCAAACTTGACATCTTTGGTGGAAATCTCTGGTCGCAGAGCAAACTTGGCATCTTTGGTGGAGAGATGCGGCCACAGAGCAAACTTGACATCTTTGGTGGAAATCTCTGGTCGCAGAGCAAACTTGGCATCTTTGGTGGAGAGATGCGGCCACAAAGCAAACTTGACATCTTTGGTGGAGAGATGCGGCCACAGAGCAAACTTGACATCTTTGGTGGAGAGATGCGGCCACAAAGCAAACTTGACATCTTTGGTGGAAATCTCTGGACGCAGAGCAAACTTGGCATCTTTGGTGGAGAGATGCGGCCACAAAGCAAACTTGACATCTTTGGTGGAAATCTCTGGACGCAGACCAAACTTGGCATCTTTGGTGGAGAGATGCGGCCACAAAGCAAACTTGACAACTTTGGTGGAAATCTCTGGTCGCAGAGCAATCTTGGCATCTTTTGTGGAGAGATGCGGCCACAAAGCAAACTTGACATCTTTGGTGGAGAGATGCGGCCACAGAGCAAACTTGACATCTTTGGTGGAGAGATGCGGCCACAAAGCAAACTTGACATCTTTGGTGGAAATCTCTGGACGCAGAGCAAACTTGGCATCTTTGGTGGAGAGATGCGGCCACAGAGCAAACTTGACATCTTTGGTGGAGAGATGCGGCCACAAAGCAAACTTGACATCTTTGGTGGAAATCTCTGGACGCAGAGCAAACTTGGCATCTTTGGTGGAGAGATGCGGCCACAAAGCAAACTTGACATCTTTGGTGGAAATCTCTGGTCGCAGAGCAAACTTGGCATCTTTAGTGGAAATCTCTGGTCGCAGAGCAAACTTGGCATCTTTAGTGGAAATCTCTGGTCGCAGAGCAAACTTGGCATCTTTTGTGGAGAGATGCGGCCACAGAGCAAACTTGACATCTTTGGTGGAAATCTCTGGTCGCAGAGCAAACTTGGCATCTTTGGTGGAGAGATGCGGCCACAGAGCAAACTTGACATCTTTGGTGGAAATCTCTGGTCGCAGAGCAAACTTGGCATCTTTGGTGGAGAGATGCGGCCACAAAGCAAACTTGACATCTTTGGTGGAGAGATGCGGCCACAAAGCAAACTTGACATCTTTGGTGGAGAGATGCGGCCACAGAGCAAACTTGGCATCTTTGGTGCAGAGATGCGGCCACAGAGCAAACTTGGCATCTTTTGTGGAGAGATGCGGCCACAAAGCAAACTTGACATCTTTGGTGGAAATCTCTGGTCGCAGAGCAAACTTGGCATCTTTTGTGGAGAGATGCAGCCACAGAGCAAACTTGGCATCGTTGGTGGAGAGATATGGCCACAGAACAAACTCGGCATCTTTAGTGGAGAGATATGGCCACAGAGCAAACTTGGCATATTTTGCGGGGAGATGCGGCCACAGAGCAAAGTTGACATGTTTGGCGGAAATCTCTGGTCGCAGAGCCAACTTGGCATCTTTTGTGGAGAGATGCGGCCATAAAGCAAACTTGACATCTTTTGTGGAGAGATGCAGCCACAGAGCAAACTTGACATCTTTGTTGGAGAGATGCCAAGTTTGCTCTGTGGCCTGATATTTTCTGTGGCCGCATCTCTCCAGCAAAGATGCCAAGATTGCTCTGCGACCAGAGATTTCCACCAAAGTTGTCAAGTTTGCTTTGTGGCCGCATCTCTCCACCAAAGATGCCAAGTTTGCTCTGCGTCCAGAGATTTCCACCAAAGATGTCAAGTTTGCTTTGTGGCCGCATCTCTCCACCAAAGATGTCAAGTTTGCTCTGTGGCCGCATCTCTCCACCAAAGATGTCAAGTTTGCTTTGTGGCCGCATCTCTCCACCAAAGATGCCAAGTTTGCTCTGCGACCAGAGATTTCCACCAAAGATGTCAAGTTTGCTCTGTGGCCGCATCTCTCCACCAAAGATGCCAAGTTTGCTCTGCGACCAGAGATTTCCACCAAAGATGTCAAGTTTGCTCTGTGGCCGCATCTCTCCACCAAAGATGCCAAGTTTGCTTTGCGACCAGAGATTTCCACCAAAGATGTCAAGTTTGCTCTGTGGCCGCATCTCTCCACAAAAGATGCCAAGTTTGCTCTGCGACCAGAGATTTCCACCAAAGATGTCAAGTTTGCTCTGTGGCCGCATCTCTCCACAAAAGATGCCAAGTTTGCTCTGCGACCAGAGATTTCCACTAAAGATGCCAAGTTTGCTCTGCGACCAGAGATTTCCACCAAAGATGTCAAGTTTGCTTTGTGGCCGCATCTCTCCACTAAAGATGCCAAGTTTGCTCTGCGACCAGAGATTTCCACCAAAGATGCCAAGTTTGCTCTGTGGCCGCATCTCTCCACAAAAGATGTCAAGTTTGCTTTGTGGCCGCATCTCTCCACCAAAGATGCCAAGTTTGCTCTGCGACCAGAGATTTCCACCAAAGATGTCAAGTTTGCTCTGTGGCCGCATCTCTCCACCAAAGATGCCAAGTTTGCTCTGCGACCAGAGATTTCCACCAAAGATGTCAAGTTTGCTCTGTGGCCGCATCTCTCCACCAAAGATGCCAAGTTTGCTTTGCGACCAGAGATTTCCACCAAAGATGTCAAGTTTGCTTTGTGGCCGCATCTCTCCACTAAAGATGCCAAGTCTGCTCTGCGACCAGAGATTTCCACCAAAGATGCCAAGTTTGCTCTGTGGCCGCATCTCTCCACTAAAGATGCCAAGTTTGCTCTGCGACCAGAGATTTCCACCAAAGATGTCAAGTTTGCTTTGTGGCCGCATCTCTCCACTAAAGATGCCAAGTTTGCTCTGCGACCAGAGATTTCCACTAAAGATGCCAAGTTTGCTCTGCGACCAGAGATTTCCACCAAAGATGTCAAGTTTGCTTTGTGGCCGCATCTCTCCAGAAAAGATGCCAAGTTTGCTCTGCGACCAGAGATTTCCACCAAAGATGCCAAGTTTGCTTTGTGGCCGCATCTCTCCACCAAAGATGCCAAGTTTGCTCTGCGTCCAGAGATTTCCACCAAAGATGTCAAGTTTGCTTTGTGGCCGCATCTCTCCACCAAAGATGTCAAGTTTGCTTTGTGGCCGCATCTCTCCACTAAAGATGCCAAGTCTGCTCTGCGACCAGAGATTTCCACCAAAGATGCCAAGTTTGCTCTGTGGCCGCATCTCTCCACTAAAGATGCCAAGTTTGCTCTGCGACCAGAGATTTCCACCAAAGATGTCAAGTTTGCTTTGTGGCCGCATCTCTCCACTAAAGATGCCAAGTTTGCTCTGCGACCAGAGATTTCCACCAAAGATGTCAAGTTTGCTTTGTGGCCGCATCTCTCCACTAAAGATGCCAAGTTTGCTCTGCGACCAGAGATTTCCACCAAAGATGCCAAGTTTGCTCTGTGGCCGCATCTCTCCACAAAAGATGTCAAGTTTGCTTTGTGGCCGCATCTCTCCACCAAAGATGCCAAGTTTGCTCTGCGACCAGAGATTTCCACCAAAGATGTCAAGTTTGCTCTGTGGCCGCATCTCTCCACAAAGATGCCAAGTTTGCTCTGCGACCAGAGATTTCCACCAAAGATGTCAAGTTTGCTCTGTGGCCGCATCTCTCCACCAAAGATGCCAAGTTTGCTTGCGACCAGAGATTTCCACCAAAGATGTCAAGTTTGCTCTGTGGCCGCATCTCTCCACAAAGATGCAAGTTTGCTTTGTGGCCGCATCTCTCCACAAAAGATGCCAAGTTTGCTCTGCGACCAGAGATTTCCACCAAAGATGTCAAGTTTGCTTGTGGCTGCATCTCTCCACAAAAGATGCCAAGTTTGCTCTGTGGCCGCATCTCTCCACCAAAGATGTCAAGTTTGCTTTGTGGCCGCATCTCTCCACCAAAGATGCCAAGTTTGCTCTGCGACCAGAGATTTCCACCAAAGATGTCAAGTTTGCTCTGTGGCCGCATCTCTCCACAAAAGATGCCAAGTTTGCTCTGCGACCAGAGATTTCCACTAAAGATGCCAAGTTTGCTCTGCGACCAGAGATTTCCACTAAAGATGCCAAGTTTGCTCTGCGACCAGAGATTTCCACCAAAGATGTCAAGTTTGCTTTGTGGCCGCATCTCTCCACCAAAGATGCAAGTTTGCTCTGCGACCAGAGATTTCCACCAAAGATGTCAAGTTTGCTCTGTGGCCGCATCTCTCCACAAAAGATGCCAAGTTTGCTCTGCGACCAGAGATTTCCACCAAAGATGCAAGTTTGCTCTGCGACCGGATTTCCACCAAAGATGTCAAGTTTGCTTTGTGGCCGCATCTCTCCACAAAAGATGCCAAGTTTGCTCTGCGACCAGAGATTTCCACCAAAGATGCAAGTTTGCTTTGTGGCCGCATCTCTCCACAAAGATGCCAAGTTTGCTCTGCGACCAGAGATTTCCACCAAAGATGTCAAGTTTGCTCTGTGGCCGCATCTCTCCACAAAAGATGCCAAGTTTGCACTGCGACCAGAGATTTCCACCAAAGATGCCAAGTTTGCTCTGCGACCGGATTTCCACCAAAGATGTCAAGTTTGCTTTGTGGCCGCATCTCTCCACCAAAGATGCCAAGTTTGCTCTGTGACCAGAGATTTCCACCAAAGATGCAAGTTTGCTCTGTGGCCGCATCTCTCCACCAAAGATGTCAAGTTTCCTTTGTGGCCGCATCTCTCCAAAAAGATGCAAGTTTGCTCTGCGACCAGAGATTTCCACCAAAGATGTCAAGTTTGCTTTGTGGCCGCATCTCTCCACAAAGATGCCAAGTTTGCTCTGCGACCAGAGATTTCCACCAAAGATGTCAAGTTTGCTCTGTGGCCGCATCTCTCCACAAAAGATGCCAAGTTTGCACTGCGACCAGAGATTTCCACCAAAGATGCAAGTTTGCTCTGCGACCAGAGATTTCCACCAAAGATGTCAAGTTTGCTTTGTGGCCGCATCTCTCCACCAAAGATGCCAAGTTTGCTCTGCGCCAGAGATTTCCACCAAAGATGTCAAGTTTGCTTTGTGGCCGCATCTCTCCACCAAAGATGTCAAGTTTGCTTTGTGGCCGCATCTCTCCACCAAAGATGCCAAGTTTGCTCTGCGACCAGAGATTTCCACCAAAGATGTCAAGTTTGCTCTGTGGCCGCATCTCTCCACAAAGATGCCAAGTTTGCTCTGCGACCAGAGATTTCCACCAAAGATGCCAAGTTTGCTCTGCGACCAGAGATTTCCACCAAAGATGTCAAGTTTGCTTGTGGCCGGATCTCTCCACCAACGATGTCAAGTTTGCTCTGTGGCCGCATCTCTCCACAAAAGATGCCAAGTTTGCTCTGCACCAGAGATTTCCACCAAAGATGTCAAGTTTGCTCTGTGGCCGCATCTCTCCACCAAAGATGTCAAGTTTGCTCTGTGGCTGCATCTCTCCACCAAAGATGTCAAGTTTGCTCTGTGGCCGCATCTCTCCAAAAAGATGCCAAGATTGCTCTGCGACCAGAGATTTCCACCAAAGATGTCAAGTTTGCTTGTGGCCGCATCTCTCCACAAAGATGCCAAGTTTGCTCTGGACCAGAGATTTCCACCAAAGATGTCAAGTTTGCTTTGTGGCCGCATCTCTCCACCAAAGATGCCAAGTTTGCTCTGCGACCAGAGATTTCCACCAAAGATGTCAAGTTTGCTTTGTGGCCGCATCTCTCCACAAAAGATGCCAAGTTTGCTCTGTGACCAGAGATTTCCACCAAAGATGTCAAGTTTGCTCTGTGGCCGCATCTCTCCACAAAGATGCCAAGTTTGCTCTGCGACCAGAGATTTCCACCAAAGATGTCAAGTTTGCTTTGTGGCCGCATCTCTCCACAAAAGATGCCAAGTTTGCTCTGCGACCAGAGATTTCCACAAAGATGCCAAGTTTGCTCTGCGACCAGAGATTTCCACCAAAGATGTCAAGTTTGCTTTGTGGCCGCATCTCTCCACAAAAGATGCCAAGTTTGCTCTGCGACCAGAGATTTCCACCAAAGATGCCAAGTTTGCTTTGTGGCCGCATCTCTCCACCAAAGATGCCAAGTTTGCTCTGCGCCAGAGATTTCCACCAAAGATGTCAAGTTTGCTTTGTGGCCGCATCTCTCCACCAAAGATGTCAAGTTTGCTTTGTGGCCGCATCTCTCCACAAAGATGCCAAGTTTGCTCTGCGACCAGAGATTTCCACCAAAGATGCCAAGTTTGCTCTGTGGCCGCATCTCTCCACAAAGATGCCAAGTTTGCTCTGCGACCAGAGATTTCCACCAAAGATGTCAAGTTTGCTTTGTGGCCGCATCTCTCCACAAAGATGCCAAGTTTGCTCTGCGACCAGAGATTTCCACCAAAGATGCAAGTTTGCTCTGTGGCCGCATCTTCCACCAAAGATGTCAAGTTTGCTTTGTGGCCGCATCTCTCCACCAAAGATGCCAAGTTTGCTCTGCGACCAGAGATTTCCACCAAAGATGTCAAGTTTGCTCTGTGGCCGCATCTCTCCACCAAAGATGCCAAGTTTGCTCTGCGACCAGAGATTTCCACCAAAGATGTCAAGTTTGCTCTGTGGCCGCATCTCTCCACCAAAGATGCCAAGTTTGCTTTGCGACCAGAGATTTCCACCAAAGATGTCAAGTTTGCTCTGTGGCCGCATCTCTCCACCAAAGATGTCAAGTTTGCTTTGTGGCCGCATCTCTCCACCAAAGATGCCAAGTTTGCTCTGCGTCCAGAGATTTCCACCAAAGATGTCAAGTTTGCTTTGTGGCCGCATCTCTCCACAAAGATGCCAAGTTTGCTCTGCGACCAGAGATTTCCACCAAAGATGCCAAGTTTGCTCTGCGACCAGAGATTTCCACCAAAGATGTCAAGTTTGCTTTGTGGCCGCATCTCTCCACCAAAGATGCCAAGTTTGCTCTGCGACCAGAGATTTCCACCAAAGATGTCAAGTTTGCTTTGTGGCCGCATCTCTCCACAAAGATGCCAAGTTTGCTCTGCGACCAGAGATTTCCACCAAAGATGTCAAGTTTGCTTTGTGGCCGCATCTCTCCACAAAGATGCCAAGTTGCTCTGCGACCAGAGATTTCCACCAAAGATGCCAAGTTTGCTCTGTGGCCGCATCTCTCCACTAAAGATGCCAAGTTTGCTCTGCGACCAGAGATTTCCACCAAAGATGTCAAGTTTGCTTTGTGGCCGCATCTCTCCACTAAAGATGCCAAGTTGCTCTGCGACCAGAGATTTCCACCAAAGATGCCAAGTTTGCTCTGTGGCCGCATCTCTCCACAAAGATGCCAAGTTTGCTCTGCGACCAGAGATTTCCACCAAAGATGTCAAGTTTGCTTTGTGGCCGCATCTCTCCACAAAGATGCAAGATTGCTCTGTGACCAGAGATTTCCACCAAAGATGTCAAGTTTGCTCTGTGGCCGCATCTCTCCACAAAAGATGCCAAGTTTGCTCTGCGTCCAGAGATTTCACCAAAGATGCCAAGTTTGCTCTGTGGCCGCATCTCTCCACAAAGATGTCAAGTTTGCTTTGTGGCCGCATCTCTCCACCAAAGATGCCAAGTTTGCTCTGCGACCAGAGATTTCCACCAAAGATGTCAAGTTTGCTCTGTGGCCGCATCTCTCCACCAAAGATGCCAAGTTTGCTCTGCGACCAGAGATTTCCACCAAAGATGTCAAGTTTGCTCTGTGGCCGCATCTCTCCACCAAAGATGCCAAGTTTGCTTTGCGACCAGAGATTTCCACCAAAGATGTCAAGTTTGCTCTGTGGCCGCATCTCTCCACCAAAGATGTCAAGTTTGCTTTGTGGCCGCATCTCTCCACCAAAGATGCAAGTTTGCTCTGCGTCCAGAGATTTCCACCAAAGATGTCAAGTTTGCTTTGTGGCCGCATCTCTCCACTAAAGATGCCAAGTTTGCTCTGCGACCAGAGATTTCCACCAAAGATGCCAAGTTTGCTCTGCGACCAGAGATTTCCACCAAAGATGTCAAGTTTGCTTTGTGGCCGCATCTCTCCACCAAAGATGCCAAGTTTGCTCTGCGTCCAGAGATTTCCACCAAAGATGTCAAGTTTGCTTTGTGGCCGCATCTCTCCACCAAAGATGTCAAGTTTGCTTTGTGGCCGCATCTCTCCACTAAAGATGCCAAGTTTGCTCTGCGACCAGAGATTTCCACCAAAGATGCCAAGTTTGCTCTGTGGCCGCATCTCTCCACTAAAGATGCCAAGTTTGCTCTGCGACCAGAGATTTCCACCAAAGATGCCAAGTTTGCTCTGCGACCAGAGATTTCCACCAAAGATGTCAAGTTTGCTTTGTGGCCGCATCTCTCCACTAAAGATGCCAAGTCTGCTCTGCGACCAGAGATTTCCACCAAAGATGCCAAGTTTGCTCTGTGGCCGCATCTCTCCACTAAAGATGCCAAGTTTGCTCTGCGACCAGAGATTTCCACCAAAGATGTCAAGTTTGCTTTGTGGCCGCATCTCTCCACTAAAGATGCCAAGTCTGCTCTGCGACCAGAGATTTCCACCAAAGATGCCAAGTTTGCTCTGTGGCCGCATCTCTCCACTAAAGATGCCAAGTTTGCTCTGCGACCAGAGATTTCCACCAAAGATGTCAAGTTTGCTTTGTGGCCGCATCTCTCCACTAAAGATGCCAAGTTTGCTCTGCGACCAGAGATTTCCACCAAAGATGCCAAGTTTGCTCTGTGGCCGCATCTCTCCACAAAAGATGTCAAGTTTGCTTTGTGGCCGCATCTCTCCACCAAAGATGCCAAGTTTGCTCTGCGACCAGAGATTTCCACCAAAGATGTCAAGTTTGCTCTGTGGCCGCATCTCTCCACCAAAGATGCCAAGTTTGCTCTGCGACCAGAGATTTCCACCAAAGATGTCAAGTTTGCTTTGTGGCCGCATCTCTCCACTAAAGATGCCAAGTTTGCTCTGCGACCAGAGATTTCCACCAAAGATGCCAAGTTTGCTCTGTGGCCGCATCTCTCCACAAAAGATGTCAAGTTTGCTTTGTGGCCGCATCTCTCCACCAAAGATGCCAAGTTTGCTCTGCGACCAGAGATTTCCACCAAAGATGTCAAGTTTGCTCTGTGGCCGCATCTCTCCACCAAAGATGCCAAGTTTGCTCTGCGACCAGAGATTTCCACCAAAGATGTCAAGTTTGCTCTGTGGCCGCATCTCTCCACCAAAGATGCCAAGTTTGCTTTGCGACCAGAGATTTCCACCAAAGATGTCAAGTTTGCTCTGTGGCCGCATCTCTCCACCAAAGATGTCAAGTTTGCTTTGTGGCCGCATCTCTCCACCAAAGATGCCAAGTTTGCTCTGCGTCCAGAGATTTCCACCAAAGATGTCAAGTTTGCTTTGTGGCCGCATCTCTCCACTAAAGATGCCAAGTTTGCTCTGCGACCAGAGATTTCCACCAAAGATGCCAAGTTTGCTCTGCGACCAGAGATTTCCACCAAAGATGTCAAGTTTGCTTTGTGGCCGCATCTCTCCACCAAAGATGCCAAGTTTGCTCTGCGACCAGAGATTTCCACCAAAGATGTCAAGTTTGCTTTGTGGCCGCATCTCTCCACTAAAGATGCCAAGTTTGCTCTGCGACCAGAGATTTCCGCCAAAGATGTCAAGTTTGCTCTGTGGCTGCATCTCTCCACAAAAGATGCCAAGTTTGCTTTGTGGCCGCATCTCTCCACCAAAGATGTCAAGTTTGCTTTGTGGCCGCATCTCTCCACAAAAGATGCCAAGATTGCTCTGCGACCAGAGATTTCCACCAAACACTGGTTGAACATTTCAAGTTTTGCACTGAAAATTTTGGTGAAAAATGTTTTGAATTTTACGGTAATTTTTCGCCAAAAAAGTAGGTGAAAAACTTGAAACATTTTGGTGACCTTTTTGAACCTTGTGAAAAATTTCTGAAAAAGTGCTGAAAAAGTTTTGAAGTTCAAAAAATTCATGAAGAAGTTACAAGTTTTTCACTTGGTTTTTCACTGAAAAATTGCTGTAAACTCAAAACATTTTCCACTAGTTTTTTCACCAAAAAACTTGAAATGTTCAACCAGTGAAAGTTGTCAAGTTTGCTTTGTGGCCGCATCTCTCCACCAAAGATGCCAAGTTTGCTCTGCGTCCAGAGATTTCCACCAAAGATGTCAAGTTTGCTTTGTGGCCGCATCTCTCCACCAAAGATGCCAAGTTTGCTCTGCGTCCAGAGATTTCCACCAAAGATGTCAAGTTTGCTTTGTGGCCGCATCTCTCCACTAAAGATGCCAAGTTTGCTCTGCGACCAGAGATTTCCACCAAAGATGCCAAGTTTGCTCTGCGACCAGAGATTTCCACCAAAGATGTCAAGTTTGCTTTGTGGCCGCATCTCTCCACCAAAGATGTCAAGTTTGCTCTGTGGCCGCATCTCTCCACAAAAGATGTCAAGTTTGCTTCGTGGCCGCATCTCTCCACAAAAGATGCCAAATTTTCTCTGTGACCTGAGATTTCCACCAAAGATGCCAGTTTTGCTCTGTGGCCTGACATTTCTGCCCAAGATGTCAAGTTTGCTCTGCGACCAGAGATTTCCACCAAAGATGCCAAGTTTGCTCTGTGGCCGCATCTCTCCACCAAAGATGTCAAGTTTGCTCTGTGGCCGCATCTCTCCACAAAAGATGTCAAGTTTGCTTCGTGGCCGCATCTCTCCACAAAAGATGTCAAATTTTCTCTGTGACCTGAGATTTCCACCAAAGATGCCAGTTTTGCTCTGTGGCCTGAGATTTCTGCCCAAGATGTCAAGTTTCCTCTGTGCCAGATATTTTCCTCCGTATTTACTCTAAAAGTTAATTGTATTATTGTGAGATCTATCTCAAATTCTTTCTACATGTCTCTCACACAAGGTACTCAGTATTCCGCATGTCAACTGTTCCATTTTGTGCCATTCTTATCAAATAGATGTCAAATACTTTTTAAATATGTTTCTTCAAGGCTTGTTCACTGGTTGAGCATTTCAATTTTTTCACCTTCTTTTTCAGTGAAAAATGTTGTTTATTTTTCAGACATTTTTCACTGAAAAAGAAGGTGAAAATTTTAAAACATTTTCAGCACTTTCTCGATTCAAGGTGAAAAATTCGAAATAAAATAAGAAAGTGATGAAAATGTTTTGAAATTTTCACCTGCTTTTTCAGTGAAAAATGTGTGAAAAATAAACGACATTTTTCACTGAAAAAGAAGGTGAAAAAATTGAAATGCTCAACCAGTGGTTGTCACTTTCTCTTGACTCTTGTCCAACCCTTATACAGAAAATATATTTCAACTGACTCTTATCTGTGTTGCACCATCTTACCCATGACTGTCGTGAAATTATTATGATTGACATTTTTAATCTGTTCTCTGTATCCTCTCACTTATATCTGCTTATACTGCAGAAGATGACATAAAAATGTCTCTTATGGATTTCTTCCTGGGTGTAAATATGAAATATATTTTGAATGTCCTCTGCTGAACCATTTCAAATACATTTCACGAATCTATTGACCACTTTTCAGTAAGTCATATTTAATGCTACTTGAATCTCTTTCATCTTCCTTTCTCCTTTTCTGACCCCACATTTGTCTAATGTTTATCCTAAACATGTTGAAGTTGGCAGGTAAAATACCTTGCAAATACATTCACAATATCTTCCCCAAGATTTCATGCAGAACTATTTTAAATAATTCCTACAATGTTTTTTTGAATTCATCCAAAGTATTCAACTACAACATTTTAAATATCTTTTAGATGTCTTTCACAACATGCAACTTTCTTTATCTGCAAGTCATGATTAAAACATTACTAAAAGTAACTAAAACAAATGGTGAATGTCATTTTGGACATTTCAAATTACCATTGCATAATTCCCACCCAGTTTCCCTAAAGATATGTTGATTGTTTTGCAAAAGACAACTGAAACACATTGTGTGACAAGATCACAATATTTTCTGTGTATCTGGCAAGAATATATGCTGTACACATTTTGAATATGTTCATGCTTTCCTCGTTAAACATGCTCAAGAGGCATTTGAAAGATATTGTGAAAGACATGATGTATACATGCTGTACATATTCATTATGTATCATCCATAACATTCTAGAATTTAGGATGAAAACATTTTAAAAACTTTCAAGCTAGTTTAGCAGTGACATATGCAAGACTTAATGTTATTAGTTCTTGGATATATTTAGCATAGTTCACGAAGTGTTATTGAGATATCCTTCCTGTGTGTGTCTCCCATGCGTAGAGTGCCGCACGATGTCCTGCAGGATATTTTCGCCTCCCGACGCACTCATGGACGCCCGCGCTTGAAGCGCCCATGCGTCTGGGTCATATCTGCAGTGGCTGGAGACGTCTTGCCCTCTCGACGCCGATACTCTGGAGCTCTATCCATTGCAACACTCGTGAATATGCGGAACCGAGCATCATTCGGTGTAAACCCGCATCCCATCAAGCTTCATTAATTCATTCCCAGATGCGGAGAACTTGTCCAGGCGTGGCTGGATCGCTCCAGAGATTGCCCTCTATCCATTTCCAACCACAAATTCGCCGCAACGCGTACGACTTGGATCGAGGAGCTTCTTCTCCGAGTCTCTCGTCGTCTGCGACACCTAGACTTGGTTGCCCACCTCCGGGAAATTCCCACACTTCTGAAGCTCGGCGGGGACGATCTACCAATCCTCGAAAGCATTCAACTTGGTGCTAATATCGGGGAACGCGATCTAGATTTATGGAACAATGTCACCGTGTTCCAGATTCCCAGCTTGCGCAAAGTCAAGCTAGAAGCGATAGGCGATGTTCGTACCCTCCCACTCCCGTGGTCTCAGTTAACGGAACTGGGCCTCGGATGTATCGTGCCATGGGGAACAGATGAAAGTGGCAGCTTGAATCTCCGCAATGGATTAGAACTGCTTCGTGGATGCCCGACTCTTGTTCAATGCTGCTTGACTATCACAAGCGGTCCTCCCTTGGTCACCGGGTCAACAGTCACCCTGGTCCACCTGCAAACACTCATTGTTCAATATCAAGCTCTCCACGCTCCGATCTCATTTCTGAAATGCCTTGTTCTTCCCACCTATATATCTGGGATGCCGACAGACGCAGGTCCAATCACTCCATCGCTACAACCCCTTGAAAGACGACCACGAAGCTTCACCATAAAGCTCTCGCCGAGGCTCTTCTCGCGTCGCACCTTGATCGAATTGCTGCAGTGTTATCCTGGGGTTTCTCATTTGATTTTTCATCCTACAGTGCAACGTCGCCCTGGCACTATATTCACTAATGCGTTTCTTTCACTTCTCACCCCAAATCCAGAGGCACCAACCAACCTCCTCTGTCCGTCTCTGTAAGGTTGCAAGTCGCCAACGGTTACGCTTGGTGTTCTGAGGCCGCAGTCGTGCAACTTATCCGTGCACGGATGGAGGCCGGAAATCCAGTAGAAGAGATAGACATCAAATTTGGCCGTCAGACGGAAACTGACATATTGCCCGACTTGCAACCATTTATCTCGGAAGGCCTCCGTGTCAACCTACGCTATCTTACCGCCTTCAAATGGGAATATAACGCTCGGGAAGGTTTATCCTTGGATGAAGTCTAACGAGAAGACGGGTGTATGTCCTTACTTACTTCTACTGTGAATCTGGATGGATTGAACCGATTAATCTTGGAATCGAAACCTCGGATCTCATTGTGAACAGTGTGATCAAGATGAACTTGGCGGAGTCCTTGTTTGATTTCGAAAACCTTGCAATCTCATAAATGGATTTCATTCAGAGAAATGATGAGGCTCGTCTTGGGATCTCATTTGCTGACGTTCACGCAGGCAACATTGATTTCAAACTCCGCTCTTCGCTTCCTTCTACGACAGTCGCGTCCAGCTGGCGCCCTCCATCGCTTTCTCCCCCGAACTCTGTCCAGGGAAACTCTGTAGTGGAATTTCCTCATATCGGTATGCCCAGCGATACTCAATACTTAGAGAATCCGTTCCCGACGCGTCAAATACCGACCAGAGCCAGGTCACCAGCCTGTCCAAGTACAAGCAAGACGCGCAAGATTTCTGGCTCGCTTCCAGATTCGCTAATTTGACGCTTTAATGGTCAGGACGCGCAAAATACGCCAGCTCTCGAGTTGTTTGGATTCGATGTTTGCGGTATTGCGCCGGATACTCTCTCCCCCACGGCTAGCCGTACGCCGCGGCTGTTTTCCACTTCTTGTCCTAGCATTTCTAGATTTTGAACGCATATATACTGCATTTTCTGCGTTGCTCTCCGAGGGTTTCTCCAGATCACGTCTTCTTCCCTCTGCTTGTCACTCGCACCCCTCCGTTCCCTGGCCGGAAGGGGGTAGTCTCAGCGCATCCCGGAGCCTTACAGTCAGCGCGTCAGCCATCCATGGGTTGCGCCTTCCATTTTTCTTTTCCCTGGCTATTCGACCAATCTTTTTGTGCCCTTTTTCTCTTTGTCTTGACGCAGCTGAGTCATCTGGCTGGATTTTCCCTGGAAGACTTGGACTCGCACGATCTCTCTTTGCAGAAGGCTGGATCCGTTTTCAACCGAGCGATTGTCCCCGGCATCTTCTCTCCGTTCGCGCTCAGATCTGGACCATCCCCCGGTCTAGGCATTGAGTCTGATCTCGGTGCTTCATACTACCGAGTGAACATCCATGGGTTGCACCTTTCATTTTTCATTTCCCTGGTTATTCAACCAATCTTTCCGTGTCTTGTTGTCTTGACGCATCCGAGGCTTTCATCTGCCTGGATTATTCTTGGAACCGCACGATCTCTCTTTTGCTTCGGATTCAGAAGGCTGGATTCAACCGAGCGATTGTCCCCGGCATCTTCTCTCCGTTCGCGCTCAGATCTGGACCATCCCCCGGTCCAGGCATTGAGTCTGATCTCGGTGCTTCATACTACCGAGTAAACATCCACCTTTCTTTTTTCATTTTTTCATTTCCCCGGTTATTCAGCTAATCTTTCCGTGTCTTGTCCCCCTCGTCTTGACGCAGCCGAGGTTTTCATCTGGCTGGATTATTCTTGGAACACTTGGACTCGCACGATCTCTCATTTGCTTCAAATCCAGAAGCGTTTTCAACCGAGTGATTGTCTTCGGGGTCTTCTTTCAGAGTATTCACGCTCAGATCTGGACCATCTTCTGCTCTGGGCATTGTCTGGCCGTTCTTTCCTTGTCTGACTGCCTCGGCACTGGCAGCTTCTTCGCATGATAACCCGAACAAGCCATGATTCTCCCGGCCCATTGACGTCATATTGTGCTAATTCATGACCACATCCCAGCTGCTTACCATTTACTCCTGGGTGGCTTCGGGCCTGGACCCCGTGGAGCACAAAAGTCGCCGCTTGGCGGACCCCTCCAGATTCGAAGACAACAACATTCGAAGCCGTTAATGGTGACGTGGATACCATAAACGACAACCGGCGGTATCTACATGCACTAGTGCGGGTATCCACATGATATGAAACCGGTCGCAACTGGATCTGGATTCACATGGTTATGTCGGTCACCACCAGTGTTCGTAACTTTCGGGGTTTGGGGGCTTTTGACGGGTTAATGACACGCCCTTTATAACTAAACACGCCGTGTTGGGCCGCGTTGTGCGGGCGTTGGTCTGCTCGGTAGCCTCGAGGATAGTCCCATGTTATTTTCTGGAGTAGTAATTTCATTATCGGCGGGCTCTGGCCGCGAAAAGTTGAGCGATATCAACACAGGGTAGATCCCCGTCCCGTGGCGGCTGTGCATTGCTGTGAATTCCCCACGGGGCCGAGGTACGGGGTGGTGGTTCCGGCCTAGCTGTGCTCTGGCCTTTGTTTTGGAAGAAGAAGAGCAGCGAAAGGGACGACCGGGTTTTGTTCGGAACTTGGTTCGAGACCGATAAGCGACTAGCTAGCCAATTGAGTTTTCACATGGAGGGTCGGACCGAAGTGTGATTGTCCGGGTAATGATCAATGCGGGGAAGACGATCAGGCGCGGGACGTTTCGGGACCATACCATTTCCTTCTTGACCACAGCCTCCACCATGGCCACCCCGCCCCCGCCCCCCTCGCCCGTACAAGTGTCCGTATCCTCTCTGCGGCCGCGCCTTCAGCCGCCTCGAGCATCAGGTGCGTCATCTCCCACTGGAGACCAGCGCTCCACTCATAACCCCCACAGACTCGCCACATCCGCACCCACACCGGCGAAAAACCCTTTGTCTGCATTTTCCCGTCGTGCGAGAAGCGTTTTTCGCGCTCAGACGAGCTCACCCGCCACTCGCGGATCCACACAAACGACCCTGCGCCGCCAAAGAAAAAAGCCCGTAGCCGTGTCAACAGCGACGACGAGGACTATGCCCGCCCGACGGACACGCGGCCAGACCACCACGCCCTTCCCCACTCCGCCTTCACTACCCTTTCGTCCGTTGCCATGGACGAGCTTCATGCCCTGGAGCGCCAAGAGGCGCTCCGCCGTGCTGAGTACGAGGCTCGACACGCCGAAGCCCTCCGCCGCGCAGAGTCGCACGATGTCCCGTCTTTTCGCCTATCGAATGCCAGGGACCGCGAGAAGTCAAGCAAGAGTCACCGCCGCCTCAGCGGCCCCGCGTGGCAGATGACGCCCGCGTCCCGCGAGCCTGCCGTCATCCCTGCCCCACCTGCCCCGCATTCCCGCTCCGCAACACACATCGCGCGCGCCGATCGGCGGGCGAGCGCATCTCCGCCATCCGAACACACCACCAGTGATTCGGAGCCGATAACAATGCGGTGGCACCACCCCACGCCGAGCACCTCCCCGTTCCTCGGCCCCTTGCGCACCCTCACGCTGCACTCGCGCGCGTCGAGTCCGCCCCCGCTTGCGCTCGACAGCAGCTCGACGCCCGCTGGCAGCAGCAGCGGCAGCAACGGGACCCCGCATCCGCAGCACCTCGCGCACTCGGTGCGCCTCGCATTCGGCATGACGCCCATCCACGGCCCGCACGCCCACGCGCCGCACTCGCCGACGTACCCCGGCGCGGCGCAGTACCAGCGCACGACGAGCTGGCCGAGCTTCCCGCACCTGCCGTCGACGCATGCGTCGACGCCGTCGACAGCGTCGAGCACCGGGAGCGGCAGCGGCGGGTGGAGCGGGTGGAGCAGCAGCGCGTCGAGCGTGCCCGGCTCGCGCAGCGGCTCGCCGCCCATCCACCTCCCGCCCCTGAAGATCCCCGCGAACTACCCGCACCACCCGACCGCCAAGAACACCTCGAACCCGGGCTCGAACCACAGCTCACATCCGGGCTCGCCGCGCGCGCCGGACGGCGGTGGCGGAGAGGACGACCGGCGCGTGGAACTGCCTGGGTTCAGCCAGTTCGAGGCCGCTGCGCGGCTGCCCCAGCAAGACTACTAGTTTTTCCTTCTGTTGTTATGCGGTACTTCCTGGTAATCTATGTACATATCTGCCTATACCCTAGACGCCCCCACTCTATTCCCTTCATCATGCTTCTTCACCTCTCTCTCCATCTCTACTATCTATCTCTCCGCGTCTCCCCTCAATATCCACACCTATTAGAGATACAGTACCACAACTCTGCTATAGATCCTCTGCTCTCCTGTTGTTGCTATTAGAACTCGCATATTCATTCAATGCCCTGCAGCCCCTGCCAAGCACAGATCCTAAGAAGAAGGCGGATGCAAGACGGAGGAACAGGTGTCAGGCGATTCTCGGACTAACAGCTAACGTGGCAAATTTCGAAACTCCTTGGAAGGCATCGATCAGTATTATGTGCTTGGACCGGGCGGGTGATGAGATTTGACAAATTGAATGGCGGGGTGATGTCATGAAACACGGGTGTCGCACCCCACCCCCGCAGCGCGCGGCGTTGCTGTGGCGGATACGTCAGCTCCAGGGGTAGACTGTGGGGAAGTGCGGTAACGGTGGACAGACGTGGCCGCTGGCACTAGCGCTATGATCTCGATTTCTCAGTTGATTTCTCAGTTGATTTCTCAGTTGAGAGTTCCCGACAGGTGCCGCCCTGCACCTGTCAGTGCGCCGACGCCGCACTATCGCTCCAATCTTCCGAATTCCGATTACCAGGTTGAATTCAATAGACATCGACTCCCCTCAGAGTCACGGTTGCGATCGGAGTATGCGCAGCTCCAAGTCGGTCCAGGATATTGATGAGATGGCCGGGATACACCCGCGTGAGTTAATGTCCATATTTGCAACTTGAACCGGCGGCGGGATCCCGAGGACAAAGTTGGGGAATGCCGCGGCTCACGTGATCGCGACGTGTTCTGAACACTCAGCTCTGGCGCCAGCGAGACCTCCGACCACCAACAACTAATGCTTAAACTCTGCTTAACTTAGATGAACTCCACCGATGTGCTACTCACCGATCTCTGTGTACTCCCGCCCGGCCCGTTGGCGCTTCCGCCTCCATTTGAACAGTACTCGATAATTGATAAACGCCGGGACCGTAGTTGAATATAATGGAGTAGCCCGATCCCTTCGATCGGCGCGGTATCGGCCTACGTTGCAATTGGTCGACCAATCTCACAGAGTTCTGATTTGGCTGGGAACCAGGATTGCCACCGAGACTCCTACGGCGCGAGATCTCGAAGACAGTCGTTCGATCTAACCATTCTGCTGTGCTATTGATCGACTGTCATCAATACCAAAGAATCGCTACTGGTTCGGACACAACCTGCACAGAAATTTGGCCGTGCTGGAGCACTTAGTCGTCGTCGAACAACAGCATGTCTTTGAAACTCGGGTAGATGTGCACATCGGGGATCGATTTCAAGGTTTCGGTGGATGTGCGAGAGACATGAGTCGGCAGAGTGTAAGGACAAAATAATTGTCGGCTAGTATACATGTCACTGTTCCTCTGCTTCAAGCCGTGTAGCGTGAGACCTCAACATCAGTACAAGTGACGATACATCTTCATCGAATTTACCTCACCTCAATCACCCAAGTCGTCCTCGTCGGATGACCCCATATCCGCATCCTCGCTCTCCGACTCGCTGCTTTCGCTGCTCTCGCCGCTCTCGCCGCTCTCGCTCCCCTCGCTCCCCGCCGCCCAGAGCCGCACCGCAAACACGTCCGCATCACCCTCGTGCTGCAGGATACTAAGTGCGCCACGCAGTCCGCCCCGTCAGCGTCGGCTCGACGAGGAATCACGAAGCGGAAAACGCACTGGTCAAACAACCTGATCGTGTCCCGCTGCACCTCCACCCACATCTCCTCCCCGCCCTCCACCTCTCCGTCCTCCGCGTCGGGCACCCACGGCCCGCCGACGGCGCGTGTCGCCCCGCCGGTGCGGCGCATCCCGTCCAGCAGCCCGTCCGTCGCGCCGTGCAGCACGACGCCCGCCTCGACGCCCGCAGTCACCGCGAGCAGCATGCGCGGGTGCACCAGCACCGTGTTCACGATTGACTGGTGGCCCCCAGGCGCGCAAGCGGCGTGTCCAGTTGCGCGGGGACATACCGCGAGCCCGTGGGGTGCTCGGCGAATGCTGTATGTTGGCAGTGGTTAGTCGGAACTGAGCAGGCAGCGCGCCAGGAGCGTACGTACCGACTACGCCCGCGTGCTCCCCTGCGCTCCACTCCGCCGACGAGATGACGGTGCGCTGCGCGGTGAGCTCCGCGGGGGACGGTAGCGCCCAGACATACGCACGGAAGTCATCCGACCCGGCTGCGTACAGCACGTCTGCGTCGAGCCCGGGCCCGCCGAAGGAGCCATGCTGTACCAGGAGAGTCAGTGTCGCATGCTTGTGGACAGCAGGGCGCACCTTCATCGTGCACGAGTTCGCATACGTTCGCTCGCCGGGTGGGACAGGCGTGCCGTCCGGGAGGTTCGGCGCGCTGCAGACGGCGACGGGGTGCGGGTCCATGAGGGCGTAGATGGTCGGGAAGTAGTGCTTCGGTCGTACAAATGGTCAGTAGGCAGTCGCGTTTTTGTAGGCCAGATTCACCAGCATCGTCACCGCCAAATGGCTCCCTGGAACTCTGATCAGCCTCAGCTAGCGGCACAACGGGGACGCACCTACCATCCTTGTTGAACACGATACTGCTTGCCTCCGGACTGCTTATGTGTGGTAACGCCCGCCGCGAAAGCTTGGTGTTATACTGGGTGTGTGTCAGTCTGTGAATCCTACACTCGCGCGGTTAACATACGATCTGCACGACGCCATCCTGCGTGCGCTGGGTCCGCGGGCCAAATGCCATGCGCAGGTCACGTAACAGACGCGCTTGCTGTCGCTGGTCGCGAAGATGTGCTCCATGACGGGGTGGAACTGTACGCCCGTGACCTCGCCCGCAAGCTGGATGGTGTCCTGCGCGCGCACCGCACTGCGCCCGTCGTGCAGGAGGATGCGCCCGTCCTCGCTGCGGCACGGTTAGAGTGTTGGGGACAGGATCGGAGGAAAGAGGCATGCCTCCCACTGAGAAATATCTCATCCTGCGCAGCGTGAGGGGCTATTGCGCGGATGCTATCCTTCGGAATAATATCAGGCACGCTTTTTTAGCAAACAGGAACAGATAGCGCACATCATGCTCATGAAACATGTGTTCCGGAGAGCGACGTGTCTCCGGGGTCAGACGCCGCTCTAGCTGGGTAGCGTCGAACTTCAAGACAACATCGTCGGTTCCTCCGCTGAGAGAATGAGATGAGAGCGAGTAAAGCAGACAAGGATAATCACGGACGAGAATAGGTATCGATTGTGTGCAGAGAAGGACAGCACAAAGATGTTTCCCTAAGGTGCGTGAGCATAGCGGCGTCGTTTACAAACGGACACTATTACTCGGGGCCCATGAAACGAACTGGAAGGTGTGCTGACGGCCTCCTCGTGCAAGTCCCACATGTGGATGTTTAGGTCTAACAAGTTGAATTTCAGTTAAGTTTGTGATAGAGACGACACGCGTACCATCTCCCCCGCTCGCGAGAAACCTTCCGTCGACGGACGAGAACGCCAGAGCGTTTACACAAGATGTATGAGCTGATAGTTTACTGTCGGCATCTCAGTCGACATCGCCCGTGCGAGGTCATCGTACGGACCGCGAAAAAGGAAAGCCAGTTTCGAGGAGGACCTGAACAGCTTGATTTCTCCGATATTTGGGGCGTGTCAAAGCGGGCGCATGATTGCGGAGGTCAGGGACCAATATAGGTCGTCGTCTGCTGGAGAAATGGTTCACTCCATGGGGGTTCATGCCAACATTGGTCGTGACATACGCGACCGTTACATCACTTGGTAAATGACCACTATCAAACTCCCCCGGGAACTTTTCGACCTCATCGTCGACGATCTCGCCTTGGACGGGGACGTCCTTTCCTTGAAAGCGTGTTCTCTTTTATGCACCTCCCTCCGTCAGACGAGCCAGCGGCATATCTTTCGACGAATCACCCTCCTGCCATGGCTCATCTCGTTGAGAAAGATACACACCTTGTGTTTCTTGTTCTACCGCCTCATCACCGAGTCCCCGCATATACGGCTGTACGTGCGAACTCTGGTGATTCTGGATCGTGAAATGTACAGCACCCCCGGAAGGAGACGTGTCCACCGATGGGTCATGGAAGAACCCACTCTACCTCTTGTCATCAGAATGCTACCGAACTTGGAGGGATTTCACCTCCATGCAAGGTTCGGTTGGGAAAAGCTGGAGCCTCCTTTGTCATCGGCAATCTCAGAAGTCCTGAGCTCCTCAAAAATCACCACCGTCCACTTCCGCGGCGTGAATATCCCACCAGCCTGTATTACCCAATCTCCGGGATTGGAAAATATTATGCTGAATGATCTGTCCATGGTAGAGGACACCGGTCACGCCAAATTGGACGTCCGAATCAACTCTTTGTGCCTCTCACCGTGGACCTTGAAATGGTTTGCCAAAAGTGACTGTCCCTTCGGCGTCATGCATCTTCTGAAGCTCCGGGCATGCCCCCAACATCATAGCGACCACTTCGAGAGCCTCCAATATCTGTTGAATGCATCTGCGGCAACCCTTCTGGAGTTTGAATATTTACCGTTTCTCATAAGTAAGGGCCTACTGCCTTCCTGACGGATTGCCTGAATAATCTCTTCTAGTGGAAGACATGCCCCCGCATCTCGATCTCAGCAGACTCCGTATGTTACGATCCCTCGTCGTCTATATCACTATCGGGAGAGGTATAATTCAACCCATGTCCCAAGTTATCTGGCTTGGCCGCGTTCTCGACACCCTCCCCTCCCAAACTTGGAGTTTATGATGTTAGCCTCTGTTGCTGAAGCCGACAGCTGGGAAGCATTGGACTCAGCCCTACTGCATCCAAAATTTGGATCTACAAAGATTACAGTATACAGTCACCCCTCTGGGGTCTCTGAACGGTGGTTGCCTTGGTTGTTACCCAGGCTCAATTCCACGGGCCGCATGCATCTTGATCCCACTCCAACAACTTTGAGTTCGTTATCATTTTTTTGATGCACATGTTTTACTAACATAGCTTCAGCATTTGATGCTTTGCGATACGCCGACCTGTAGCTCAACTATCGTATCTCTTCAACCAAACAGCTAGCGCCAATGAACCCAAAAATCCAAGTGAAATATGGTCCTCAACACAAATGTTAAGCGAGCGAGAAACGTTCCTAACGGAGGGTTACTCGGCAGCGGAGAGAATTTTGTTTATACAACGCACCCGCAGATCTCGTCCTTTGAGTTGGAGGAATGGGACAACGAGAAGAAAAAGGCCAGCGACAACCCTACCAAAAATTGTACTCAGAATTCGAGCACATGTCCCGTGGTTCCACTTACGCTGCTTCAACCCCGTAGACCTGCAGAGCTCCGTGTTTCAGGGCCCACGGAATTTGGAAGTATGCCACACTGAAGCCTGTGTACAAGATGGAGATGGATGAAAGCCGATGAACAAACTGCCTACCTCCGAGAACTCGCGCAAGGTTGACGAGCGCACTTACTTCACCCTGTTTGTTACTTGAGGTCAGAATGTCCAAGATGAAATCAGAATTCGAACCTGGTGTTTAGGGAAACAGTCACTGCAATATGCGTACACGGCGACCGTACTGGTGGCTCAGAATGAACACCCGAACAGACGCACTGGAACGAACACTCACTTGATCATGGTTCTTTTTGCGTCGAGTGAGCAATTATATGAGGCCAATAACAACAGTAAGACCTACGCGCATTCTGCAATGCCCCAGCCCATGATCAGCGCCCCGACGCTGAGGTGGTTCTGGAGAGCTGCTCCGAGGACGACGAACCCGCACACGTAGAGTGGGACGGCGAGATAGCAGGCCCTGGATTTTTCTCAAATCACACATCGCCATTCTGGAACAATTGAGCCCACCAGAGACGACTTTCGGCCTCGAATACACCGGCATTCCGGCGAACAGAGATGGTCATAATCCAGTCGTTTGTATATCTACCGATTATTTCTCCAGGACGACGGCGACCTGGAAGATATTTAAAGAGGAAATGGTTTTGCTTATACGGATGCACTTACGATGGGCGTGCCGTACAATCCAGCGATGGTATACGGAGAAAACTGGAAACCGAAGGGCTTGGGCGTCCCAAGAAATACCGCATTTGTCACCTTGATATGATATGAGCGGCATATACCAGAACAGTGTTCGGTCTGGTACTGACGTTGATCCCGATTCCGAAACCGAAGAGCATGCCCTGTACATGAATAGACTAAGCGACACGAAAAGACACTGAAATGAACATTCTTACTTCGAAAATCAATATGCCAATTAACTGCGGCCGCCAGACAACTCGGAAGGGGGACGATATCGCCTGATACCAGGACGCACGGTACCGCGCCATGTATACGCCCGTGATTCCAAACAGTGTTTCGATCCGGTAGCGCAAGCCGGTCGTCGGAGGCTCAGGGATGGGCTTCAACGTGCGGTCGTACATTCTAAACAAGCACGGTCAAAACGAAGATGAAAACGTAAAAAAATGCATACGTCTCTTCGCCGAAGATGATGATAAGCAGACAGACGAGTGCGCCATAGATTGTCCCGGCGCCGTAGGCCCACCTCCACGACGTGCGGGCAACAAGGAACCCAAATGCGAATGGAGACAAGAAAGGCGAGACAATAAATCCGAACGTCCAGATGGCAAGCTGTGTCGCGTATGGTTCAATTCCACAGATATGCATATTTTCGACATCAACCAACCCACCTTCCGTGCCTGCAGGTGGAACGGATACATGTCCGTGACAACATAGAGGCCCTAAAAACATAATAAATTGGAACAATCGCACTGCCGATTAGAATCGGAAATTACGGTGATTTGCGGGGCCGTCCTGTCAAAAGCGGTCAAAAAAGTCAACGAAATGCCGAAGGTTGATACCCGAAGAATCCCGTCAGGCACCGCATCGCTTATAAGGCACAGTTTAGAGTTTAGTGGCGCTGCGAGGAACGAGATTCATGCCCACCTGCGAAAGTTCTAAGGTCAGGCGCAAGGGTTGCAGCAAGCAACAGGACCATCGCCAAAAACTACAGCGCATCAGAAAATACTGAGTTGAAATTTGGAGGACAAGGCTCACTTGCGACCAAAACAATATCGGAAGGCGGCCATAGCGACGGATTAGAATCACGGCAAAGATGCCTCCCCAGCCTGTACGGAATTGAATTCGACGTCTTACGAAAGTCGGCGTTCTAACCGATCAAAAAGATGCTCCAACTGCACCGCGTCAATTTTTCTCTCCCCACATATGTTAGGATGGGACTCACTTCGAAGTCAAGTTGTTGATCACACCGGGGTTCGTATCATACTGCTCAGCAAGCGCAAAGATCGACGCGATACCTGCAGCGCGTCAGAATGCCATTTCGGTTGAATAAGCAAGCAGGTTGGGGTACCTATGCCAGAGTCGAAATCGGGGACAACGCTCGCGAGTGTGATAATGATCAGCTGGAGCGCCTTGCGGCGGTCACTCCAGTTCTGCGGATCGAGCGCTGAGTCGGTGGGCTGCGGCCACAGCACGATGGTGCCATCTTGAGAGAGCTTCAGCCTCGACGCAACGGCCTCGCCGAACTCGACCTTGGCTTCCCTGAACACGAAAATCAGTTCAGTGTCACCTGAATTTTTCTACGGTCCAAAACTTGAACGCGTACTCGGGGTCGATGACGAGCCTCCCCGCGTGTTGTTCGTGGAACGAGAGCAGATCGACGTCGGACGCGTCGCCCTTGACGAAGTCGGGTTTCTCAACACCGCTTTCCGTGGACATGGTGGTTCGGGAGA
Source organism: Mycena sp. CBHHK59/15 (assembly GCA_029204085.1). Lineage (NCBI taxonomy): Eukaryota > Fungi > Basidiomycota > Agaricomycetes > Agaricales > Mycenaceae > Mycena > Mycena sp. CBHHK59/15. The sequence continues at coordinate 112,896 of JARGXW010000423.1, forward strand.
GAAAGGCACGAAGCGAAGTACACGTAAGTCATCGGCGGAGCGCCGTGTGGGGTTCGTGCCAGGGGTAATACACACATCTTCGTTTGTGGGCGTATTAAATGTGCGCAGGGCTTCTCGTTGCGTAAAGAGAGAGGAACCATCACCGCGTTGGTGTAAGCGGCGCGCATAAGAACGCTGGCGCAAGCGCACTCAACCGATTGGCCGTACGTCTGCTCAGGACTGAGATGCAGGGTCACGGTAGCCGCGGATATAATATCAGACGGAGACGTTGGACCATCACTCCTTGATCCCTTCAGAAAATTGTGAGTCGTTACGAAATCCGTTGAACCTGAAATAGAGCTTATTTGCAGCCCTCCAAACGGCCCAAATCACCAGTTTGATCCCAAATATGATGGTTGATGCCAAAAATTTGGTGACACCCAAATGGGAATGCGTGACTCCAAAAGGAGTAAGTGTGACCCAGGAGGTGGGGGGCGCAACGCGTCGATGTGCACGCGAGTCGAGTGGTCACACCAAAATCACATATCAATCGCTAGCGTCGGCTAAAAACGACGAGTGATGGCAGAAATCTGGCCGTCGATTTTGGAAATTTTTGGTGGCTGCAAATACGCTCTAAGCAATCAAGTTCGAAGTTGGGCTGTCAGTGGAATCGAAGATGCTTACTCGCCACCGAAATTCAAGGCGACCCCGGAACCGGGGCATGTTATTCAATAGCTACGTAGCAGGAAACTTCCAAGATGTGCAACTATGCAACAATAGAGCTGGTAGCAGGATGAATCTAGACCTCAGGCTCGCCTTGATTCGCTGCTAGACACCGATTGGTGGCGCATAAAATACTCGAAGATCTGTCATTCTGGTGACGTGAAATGATGCCTAATTTGGTTATCCCGTTATCTTATCTTATCGCTCGTTCAGGGGAGAGCCACTTCAAGTTTACACAATATCTATCTACGTCTCACGATTTTGGGTGCAAGCATCCTCGACAGACCAAATTAAGAAGCGGGGGGGAAAGCTCGTTACAAAGGCATTAAAACCCCTGAGATGAAAACCCAGTGGGACAGGACATCATCGAGGGAAAAGCTTGTTTGAGTCTGCTGGTAAAAACAGGTAACAGCCAACATTAATGTACCATTTCGACAGGAACTTCAGCCGGGAGTGCGACTTGTGACCTCTATTTTAGATGTTTATTGTTGTAATGTTCAGCTCAGATTTTCCAGCCCAAGGCTTTGCAATTGTCGGATACATCCAGTGCAAAATTACAGGGAGGTTTTTCGGGTTCAGGTTTGGGTGCAATTTTAAAAACCAAAAAAAAACGTTCCTCACTCTGTTTTTGTGTACACACCCGGAACCAAGTCTAAAATACTTGTAGAAAATGTCTGAGTGCACAGAGAATGAATGGGAGAAAAAAATCGATTTTTTGAGCCTTGGCTGGGGCAAAATGGCCAAATGTTCAGACCCTCCAGTGACCTGCGACATAATTGAAAAACGTTCAGTTCAGCGGGGTTGGTGATCATGACTTGTGACTGAACTTCTGGTCGAAATGGTATAGCATTGCGGGAAATGGCTCCGCTAGCTATGTGAGGATTGGGGGATATTGGTATGATGCGGAAAGACCAGAAAAAAGTTATGACCAGAAAACACGGGAAAACTCGGACCTACGTTTTTGGAGCCGTTTTATGTGTTGAACGCTATGTTTTTTTTTGGAGGGAGAGAGACGCAGCAAGTCACTGATGGAACAACTGTGCTGTCCAGGACAAGTCGGAGAAATACAGTATCTGCGTAGCAAGCTGCAGAAGGCTAGCAAATTCGAAGCTTTGACAGCCATTTTTGTGGGCAACACAGCTAATTTGGTAGCCCGCCGAAATTCCCTGCTGTTCAGAGCAAGTCGTCAGTCGGAGTTGAAGCATCTGTTCAGTCAGAATGAATATGGGTCTCGCACCGTCCGTAAAACGGATTTTTGGGTTCTTAATCCACCATCTCCCTGATGGTGTACTGGCCAGAACCTGCACGGTGATCGTTCTTCACAGGTTTGTCAACCGAGTCCGAGATCCGATCGCTTTCTTCGATTGTGATGTCTTGGACGAATCAAGCCGGCCTGAATATTTCTGTCCACAGGCGTTCATCGGAGATGAAATTGTACGTGATTGCGTCCCAGAAAAGATGTTTAATTTTGAACATGGTCTCGCTATCACTTTGAAGTTTGTCTTGCTTGGACAGACTACTTAAGCTTGGTGCTCGTGCCTCCTAAGTTGACGTTGCGTTTGGTGGTGAAGGTTGCGATAGTTGTCCGATGCTACGGGAAGGGCTGCTGCGGTTGTCTTTTGGGTATATATACCGGGATTAGGCGGCTGGAGTTGGAGAGTAGTCCCGAGCGCTGACGTGGATGCACGGCATTACCGGTGATTCGTAAACATCGGAGTCGGCGGCAATCTCGGAGAGACAAAAAGACTTGTCGAGCTGCATCAGACTGGTCTCGCTGCATCCTCGCCTCCGCAGAACGTTTTCAACTTGTTGGTTGAACGTGTAGGTAGCCGAGCGGATGACATCATCTAGTAACGCCCAATCTGGACGTCTGCCTTCCATTGTCGACCACGGGAGTGGCCCTCTCATGTTTTCCTCCGTCGTCGTCCTCCTTACCCTGCTCGCCGTCTCCTGCGCGTCTCCCGTCCAGCAGACCGTTCTCCAGCTCCCCGCCGCCGACGATGTCCCCGGCTGGCTCGATCCTCGTGTGCACGGTGGTCGCCTGCTAGACGTGCGTAGATCCGCAGTCGTAGTAGGTATGGGCTGCTGACGCCGTGCAGTATACGACCAAGACGCGCGGCGAGCCGCTCAACGTCATCATCTCCGGCGCCTCAGACCCATCCGTACTCTCCGACGACGGGCTCCAAGACTACGCCAAGTGCGCCTCGGATCTACGCCTGCACCGCACTAGCGCTAACATCACCTCCCAGATCCATCGGCTTCTCTGAAGAGTGCCTCGGCCTGCACATGGGTGTGTCCGCCCGAAGGCCCTTGTAATTTAATGCTAATTATTGGCCAGGCCACATCCACGTCGCGAACCTCGGCGACGGCGACGGCCGCAAGCCCGAGGCCTTCCTTGCGCGCGAGCACTTTCTCCTCCCGCGCTGGGGCACCTGTTGGGAGTCCCTCGCTGGCGGAAACCACTTCCGCGCCTGGCGCCAGAACGGCACTGCCGCCAACACCGGTGCCTGGTTCCTTGCGTGCGTCTGCTCTCGCCTACATAAAAATTAGCGCTGAATGAACCCGTTCGATTTCCCAGCGTGTCCAAGGAGGAAGACTCGGGCCGGCACCACACGATCGTCGCGAACGGGTACAACCTCGGGCGCGACCTGCTCGTCGAGCGCGCCGAGCGCGGCGGCGCGTGGAAGGGCATGCGCTGGCGCGCCGACGTCGCGTGGGTTGGGGGGCTGCTGGATCCCGGACGTGAGGGTAAGTGGTGTTCGATGTTCATTGCATTTCTTTCTTGCCCCTTTCCCCTTCGCCGTCTCATCACCCGCTGACACGCGCACCCAGGCATCAACCACAACATCGCACAGGACGGGCGTGTCGCGGTGCTCACCGTCGTGCGGCAGGAGTAGCGTCTGCTTCGTACTCCCTCCTGCCTCCCTTCCGCTTCCCTCGTTCTCCCTCGACCGTCATCTAACGACCTTAGATCTCAATTACACTTATTTCTCCGTCACGTCTTAACCCATGCATGCACCCCGTATTTTTATTCCCCTCGACGCTGTAACGAACCGACTCACGATTGGACCGTGCGTGTAAATTTTTATTGTACATGAACGATGGAGGTGACGGGTCGTTGGTGAACGACACTGTGCCGTTGACGAACCCGCACGCTATATAAGCTAGTCTAACGACTGTAGAATGCAATACAATGTAAATTCGATACTGGAGACTATTTCCTACCTTATTTCTGCTGAGTGGTATTGGTACGACCTACGCCCAAGTAAATATGCCATTAGACAGAGTCAACTATGTACCTTACACTGCGGCGCTCCAGAGCGGCTGCAGACGGACATGTACAATACGCACGGTACAAGATATATATATGCATGGGTTCGGGTGCGGAACACAGAGTGTGGTACGGTAGTGCGATGAGCGAAGGCGCCAGCATATAATCTAAGCTTCAGGAACATCCATCAGATCATAACGCCATGCCCGCGACCGACATTGAGTCCGAGTCCGCTGCCGACGCGTCGTCTGCACCCTTGAGTTTGTCGGGCTGGTGCGCGTCGTCCGCAGCCTCTGCTATCGGTGGCGGGTGCTGTGCGTCGTCCACGGCCTTCCGTATTGGCAAGGCTGCTGACGACTGCGGCACCGGCGCAGAGGGCGTGAGGAGGGACAGCGAGCGCAGCGGCGACGGGGGGACGGCAGAGGGCACCGCCGTGCCCGGGGTCATTGCCAGGGGCGTCGGCGGAAACACCGACGGCGACGTGATCGCCGCAGGCGAGCCCATGCTGCCGAGGAACGACGGCGCCATCGAGTGCGGCGACGTCGTCGCTGGCGGGGTCGTCACGATCGGCGGCGGCATCTCTGGCGCCTTCCCGATGCTCGGCAGCGAAAACTTGGACGCCCGCGCCGACAGGAACGAGCCGAGGCCGGAGCCCCACGAGGAGACGAGCGTCGTGCGCGCGGGCGGGGCCGTGGGCGCGGGGTCGATGGTCGAGTGCCGCGCGAGGAGCAGCGGGCGCGCGGTCGGCGGCGGCGCGTCCGCGACGTCCTCCTTCGTCACCTCAATCGGCGTGCTCGCGCGCGAGCCCTTCTTCGACCCGTCGTCGCTGAACGACGACACCGAATCGCGCTGTGCGTTCCACCGCCCGCGCACGCCCTCGACCGCCTTGAAGAAGTTCGTCGAACCCACGGTCAGCGTGCGCGCGACGGCCTCGCGCGCGGGTGCGAGTTGCTGCTCGAGCTTCAGGTCCTGCAGGCCCTCCTGGAGGCGCAGCCCGATGTCTGCGACGACCGACGGCTTCTCGTTGCACGGATGTCTGCACGTCGACTCCACGTAAGCGGCGCACAGATAGATAAAATGGACACTGACCGGGGCTCGACGATATCGAATAGCAGCGGGTCGGTCGTGCGCTCCCACACCTCGTACGCGTTCGTGTGCTTGAACTCGGATATCCAGAGCGGGTTGAAGTCTTCCGTGGAATTGATGTCACCTCCTGCGGAGCACGGCCAGTAAGCAAAAGGGCATATTTGCCTTCCCAAGGAGGCAACGAACCAGATCCCCCCGATATAATCACGCCGTTACCCTCGCCCTTGGCCATGAAATCGCGGTACCGGACAGACGCCAGCGCGGCGGAAATGTATTCCTCGAACTAAGCAGCGCGGTCAGTGGCGAAGCGTGGACATTGAGAGACACGAAAAGACCTTGGTTCGTAAGTAGTCGTCACTTCCTTTAAACCTGATGTTCTATCGTGAGCCTACATACAACCATGGAGAAAACGAGGGCACGGACATCATGCTGACGGGGCGCCCTTCCTCGTCATTCCAGCCGTCATTGACGTCCTTGACGATATCGTCCATCCACTTGCGGTCCGCCGGCGTCAGCCCCGCCGAGCGCTCAAGCTTCGGGTCGCGGAACTCCAAGACACCCGTCTCCGTCTACAAGTGCCATTAGCAACCAAATAAAAAGCAGGAGCCACCGCAACTTGCATTAACGAGCAGATCGACCTCCTTGCGTGCCGTGACGATCGAGTTGGTGCTCCCGCAGAGCCAGCTCGGCGTGTCCTTGGCGACGTCGAGCTGCTGCAGCGGCAGGTACGGCTGGAAGAACGCGTCCTTGCCGAAGATGTCGAGCGGGAGGCCCGTGTACGCCATCATGCTCTTGCGGTCGGACGTGCGCAGCGACGTCGGGCGCGTGAGCGTTGGCGCGCGCGCGGCGAGCGGCGGGGAGCCGCAGTCGTCGAGCGTCTGCAGCAGCCCGGGGAGAAGCGACACGAGCGAGTACTGGTACGTGCAGAGGCGCTCGACGGGGTGCCCGTAGAACATGATCTACGCGCGAGTCAGCGGAGGAATTCGAGAGGAATGTACCACGCACCCGCTTCTGCAGCATGAGCGCCTTGACCAGGACAAGCGTGCGCTGGCGGAAGGTGTGCACAAGCTCGCGGAGGCTCGTGCCCATGTAGAGGTTGCTCTCCGTGAGCTGGCCGCGGAGGGACGACTCGAGCGACGCGCCGAAGGCGTCGAGGATCGCGGTCTCGCGGAAGTCCCTGCAGCTGTCAGCGCGGGGAGGGGATACGCGCGCGATGGACGCACCTCTGGTTGAACAGCGCGGTGGTCACGACACCGAGTTTGTCGCTGCGGGGGTCAGAGGTGTCGGGGGGGAAAAGGCGGGGACACACCGTATCGGGCCAAAAACAGGCTTGGAGCAAGGACGACGACGGCCTTCTGGACGGTGGAACGGGTGACGTCAGGCATCTTGACGAGCAGGGCGGACGCGGCGATCTGCTGGTTGCACGAGATGCCGAAGAGCGTGGTGGGGTTGGGGCCGGACGGGACGAGGTGGAAGTACGAGTAGTCCTCCGGCGCTCTGTGCAACATGTGTAAGTGTCACTCGTGAGTCAGCGGGCGCGACGTACAAGATGGGCACCGTCGGGGAGGGCCAGAAACGGCAGGATCTTGCACACCTCCTCGTCGTCAAAGATGTCGCCGGTGGAGTACTCGATGCGCGGGCCGACCTTGGGCAGCTTAGCATAGAATTGCGCGGGGAACCGGGCCACGTACGAGGTGATTGAAATCGACGAGCGCGATGCCAAGGACGAGCGGGCGATCGCTCGGGATGACGAGCATAGACTCTGGCCTCGTCTTGCGCGACGACCCGGACGCAAACGAGGCGATAGACTCTGCGTCACCCTTTGGTGGCGATGGCGGGTAGGTTGTCGTCGCGAGGTCCTTTGCGGTGGCTCGTCGTACACCGACGGTGCTGCAGACGTATTGGGACTCTCCGGAGGCCCCATTTCGTGATTGTACATGCTGGAATCGTCGGGCTCCGAGCTCAGGTCTGTGTCGCTGTGTAGGGATGCGAGGCACGGTTGGAAAAGAATCAAAGGTGTGCGACGGTGCTTGGACCGAATTTCTTGGAGAAACTGCGGGCGAAGAGAGCGAATGGAACGCTGGGACGCGGTGTCGGCATCGTCGTCGTCGGGGGCCAGAAAACCGTGCACGTCGACCGGCGGATGTGGTTCTGGTGCAAGAGACATATTGGACTGACAGCAAGTGACGGATACTAGACTTTCTTCACGTGTGATTCGGTGATGCGAGAAGCACTGCCGCCTCGGGCCGCCGTCAATCCAACAACGTAACAATCAAGTAACGACCACAGGAAAGGACTCCAAAATAATGGGAGGATGACGGGATACTTGGTACAATGCGATTGAAAGACCAGAAAAAAACATGACCGAAAAAAAGAAAGAAAGAAAAGCAGGAAACCTCGCAATCGGACGTAGTTCGACTGTCTGCGGTCTTGGTGGGCGATTTATGTGTTGAACGCCACTTGGAGAGTCTTAAGTCGCCAGATCAATCAACTTGAATCAACTTGAACTATGCTGTCCAATAGATGTCGTAGAAATGCAGTATATGCAGATGGCCAACAAATTTCAAGCTTTGACAGCCATTTCAACCTCCTCGCCTCAACTCAATAACACCACTCGGCCGTTGTCAGTCGCTGTCCATCGCGACGTCTTGGTCCAGGCGCCGGTACTGCGCGAAGGGAACGCCGCACAGCCCGATCATGCCTTGCTTGTGCTTCTCGGCCGCGAGCGCGAGCTTCGCGAGGCGCGGGTCGCACATGACCCATTGCTTCTGGTCGTTGAACACGGGGCGGAAGCGGCGGCGCGGCGGGGGCACGAAGTTCTCCTCGTCCAAGGACGACCGCGCGTCGTCAACGTCCATCGGATCCAGCTCAATCTCCTGACGGGGCGGGGCGGGGGCACGCTGCGACTTTGCGGGGGATTTGGAGGGCGAGGTGGAGAGACGCTGGGATTTGCGCGGCGTGAGGGGGCGGGTGGGGGAGGCTTGGTTGGGGACGCGGTCTGGCTGCGTGTGCGCGCATTGAATTGCTTTATCGTTTCGAGAGTGACAATGGAGGACGACGCGGTGGCCTGGGGGCCGACCTTCAGCCTCTTTGTTGGTGAGAGGGCGATCGGATCGTCGTCTTCTGGATCTGGGACAGCCACCTTGCGCTTTTGGGGCGAGTCTTTGGACGGCAGAGCCCTGGGGGTTCGCTTTGTCGGTGATTTTCGCGGAGACATAGACAGTGATTTAGTGGGCGACACTGGCTGTTGTTTATAATCCTCGCAGATATGGGTCTCTAGATGTTTACAACAGCCCTTGATGACTACTGTGATTTCCCGCATGCTGGCTGCTTTGATTTGGTACTCTTCTTCAAAAGCCTTTGAATCGAACAGCCGTTGCCCTGTTTTCCATAAATACCTGAACATGGCGCACCAAGGGAGAGCCGCACCGTGACGAGATTGCATATCCATGCGAAGACGGCACATGTAATGTCGTCGTCCTCGATTTCCTCCGAGCACTCTCCGCTCTCCAGCACAGCAACTTCAATCTTGTCCATCCACTCAATGATGGTTTTTTTCGAAACTTGAGGGCAGCGGTGTTGAGCGAGGTTTCTGTAGGTGAGGGGTTCCCGCCGTGCGGATTTGCGCTCTGCAAGTGCTTGGTTCACTTGGCCTATGAGTCTTTTGAACTTCAGCATGGACTGACAGGACGCTACTTGTGCTGCCTGGAGAGTTACACACGTATTGTTGAGACTAGATTTGAATAAGACGCGAAACAAACAAAATTAACAGGGAGTCGTAGTCACGTCTGGGAGGCAATGAAAGCGCAAACGGCGGCCAGAGCCGTCCTGTCTTCCCCCAAATCGAAACCAGAGCCGGCATTGGTTTTCACACGGGCGCTTTGATAGATCTTATTCGCTTCCTTGAGCGTGGCAGGGTCTGGGCACAGTGACTCCAAAACGTAGGTGTAGAAAGCCATGGTGGATGGAGGAGAGGAGGAACGCGTCGAGTCACATCTGTGACGACCGTGCTACTTCCCACGCTCCACGTTTTGCCCCCCTTCCCCATTGTGTGCAATTGAATGTCTCAACCACTTCGAAAGGTTCATTTGCCCTTGTTCAAGTTCACAAAATGCGATGCATGTTCGAAAACTAAAAACTCAGACTGTGTGCAGCGTGCGGCGAGGTAAGCGGCCTCCTCGACCATTCCAGCGACACACTCTCAAATCGAGGTTGGATCGTAGCGCAATTACTGCTCGGCTGAATGTCAGAAGAAAGATTGGCCCAGTCACAAAGTAGCCTGCGGTGAGATACCAGAATTTTCTTAGCCAGAGACTTGATAGATGGTCTTTGCGGGTAAAACAGACCGTATCGATCTTGAGGCATTCTACCCCTTCCTTGCCTGCCTCGCAGAATCAGGGCATGTCCGTGCAGACATGCCGACTCACCCTGCGCTTGCGCATGCGATCTATAACTCTCCCAACCCTGGTTCACATCCTGCGCAGTTCCCAGACGGCTCTGCCGCCAACCTCATTCTCTTGGGTGACCCGATTTCTCTACCGCACGAGATGTGTCGTGGAAGTGGTGGCCCACTGCGGCGACGGACAAAGTGCGGGGGAAGATGGTAGACGCATTCTACGTGAGGGCTACGCTCTCCCGATCGCTACCGCTATCTGCGTCGCTCTTCTGGCTGAGATTTACACCACGACCGCAGTATCCGCTGAAGCATCCTCAGACAAAAAGCTGTGGAGACGCGTCCGTTTGAAGTACAAGACTTCTCCGGTCTCCGATTTTGGAATTGT
>JARGXW010000424.1:0-122332 GCA_029204085.1 Mycena sp. CBHHK59/15
CCTGTTGGCACTGGGCAGATTGCTGGGCAATAGTAATTATGTATGTGGTTATTATTAAATTTTGTCATTTACGCGCACGCACGCTGAACCTCGCGCGCAGTGAAGTTTAATATTTGTACGAACGAACTGCCATAACAAAGCTCAAAACTCCTAAAAAAAACGAGACAGACCTTTGACGGATTTACGCTGCCGATCACGTAGGACAATCCCCCCGCCTCGGACGCGTCAGAGACGCTACTGACATATGTAACGGAGCACGTGAAATTTCTACGTGCATTGTCCACTTTGAAAATTTATCGATAGCCAAAAATGATTTAAAACTTGAACCTCTTGTGAAGACCCCACTGCAATGTACAATGCTGGAAATATGGAAAAGTTTACTGCTTCCACATCGTCGGGTCCCTCGCCTCGATCGACTGGTCCTCCCTTCTAACGAGTACGAGTCCCATGCTCTGTGAAGGGTTGAAGTGTGGAGCGGAGATGGTGCTTCTGGTGGAGAGGATGCTCCTCAGTTCCTCGCGACCGATGAAGTGGTCCATTATCGTCTATCGGGAGCAATCAGACTGATACCACGCTATGCGGGGTCAGCTGAACGTACATGCGTGTAGATGCGACCGATTGGAAAGACAAACAAGGTGATCATGTAGGTGCCAGGGGAGAAATGGAATGAAAGCAATGCGCCCAATGCGAAGATAGCTGGAGAGCGAAGGCTAATTGAGCATGGTAGAGGGGACTGCGAGAGAGACGACGTACAGGTGAAAACCCCGGACTGAACGGCACCACGAATCAGGTGATTCAGCACAGTGTTGACTTGCCTGGAGCCTGATTTAGATTGGTAGAACTTATATGACAGGATAACTGTGCCAATGCGTTTAGTGGGGTAGTTAAATTTACGGAAGCAACGCACTGGATATGGTAAGATCAAGAGTGCACTCGAGCGCGAAATTCGCTTCGGCAACGGGCCGCAGGTCGGCAAGTTTTGCGAGTCTTTTCTATTTAGCACGAGGGATGGGAGCAGCGCAGGCACGCACTCTTGAAACATCCACTGCTCGATCGCGACCGCAACACCTGTCCCAAAGGCGGCGAGAACGACCGCCAGGAGGAACCCGACAAGCAATTTGCTTCTGGTGAACGTGTAGATCCGCCATGCTTGAAGGGTTTGGTTCGCCAGTGGAATGATGGCGATGGCTAAGTGGACCGTTAGTATAGGTGTGGCGCTGTCCAAATCATATTACTGAGCGCTGTATATGCGAACGGCCATAAACTGACTACGAAATCCTGATTCAGTTGACTACCTCCCCCGTTCGACAACAGCCACTCACTTGCGAGGACGCTCGGATTGGCGAAATTTCTGGAGGTAGAAGGTATGAATTGGGTATCAGTTCTGGCCCTAAATCGATTCACTGACGTCACGCAATAGAACCTGGTGTGCCCTTGATTAGAATATTTATGGTGGGATTTTTGCGACTCTTACCAAGCCAGATATACTACCGCCGCAACTTGGCTCATGTTGATGACGAAAAGAAAGGCCACGAAGGCTCTGTGGACGATTAGGAATGGGCCAAACGTAATGATCAAGGACATACTTGATCCACGAGGGGTCTTCGTACTCTAGCGCAATGTTAATCCAAACCTTTAGAATACGCAGTCCCACGTACTCGAATTCCAATAAGTAGCGAATTGTGACATGAGCACTCCCGCCATAAATACGTCCACTGGAGAGGCTCAAAAGTTCAGCAGCGTGCGCAGAGGAACGAACAACGGAAAGCCCACCCATTATCGCCATCAGCATAAACCCTAATAATAATGAGTTGCGAGCTGGAGCGAAAAATGGGTAACCCACCGATAGTTTGATCAAAATCTCCCATAGGGATGACCACGACAAGAGAGAAATACTGTAATGGTGAAAATATGTAGGTGAGGAAGGGGGAAGTGCCGGCTTTCGAGGGGCCAAAGCTCGAAGTTCTCTTAAATCACAAGGAGGCGAGCACAACGTGCACCGCATAACATCTGTGAGAACGAACGAAGGTCTTACCATATAATTGGCCCCTGGGAAAAGGGGAGAGAGTGGCGACGGAGCCCTTGCTTAGCAGGGTTTCTGTCTGCAACCTGAGCTTCTCAATAGAATTAGCCGACATTGATCTCCGTTTCCAGGATGCCATTATGTCACATACAGGGGTGATGCTGGGTGATGACAACAAGAGGTGCTCGATCTCTGGATCAGCCAAAACGTTCCCACGACGCCCGCCCCCCAGAAACGGTAATGATGATCAAAGGCATCAGAGCCGTGGCTGATCGGGACGCGTCTCGTTTGCGCCACTCGAGGACGCGTCTCGCTTGCGCCACTGGACGTCTCGGCTCGCCTCTGCTATCCGTGTCCTTGCCGCCCTCTAGCACCTCACTCTGCTAAGAGTATGGAACCTTATCATTGTAACATCCCTTCAACAGGTGGCAGAGGTGCGACGCGAGCCCGAGAACAGCAGATCTGGAAGGTCTTCATCCAGTGCAGGCGAGGATTCTGATGTTCTCACATAGTCACAAAGCAGTAGATAGCTCGATTTGTGAACAAACAAAGGGCTAATACAGCAAGAGGGAGCGAGCACAGGCTCGGCGAGCGACAACGCAGAGAAAATGTGCAGCGCCAGCGATGCCGCATTCCGTTTTCGGTTGCCGTTGATCGGGACAGGGTCCGGCGGATTCCGGGATCAATTCGCTTAGCCGGATCATTTTGGGAGATCCAGAGATCAATCACCTCTTGGATGACAATCAGTTGAGCTTAGCAAACTTGCCCCCGATGAGGCCTCGTTGGAGACACGGTATTTGCGCATATAATTCTACCTAGGAATCGGCAATGCCTCCGGAAGGGGGAGGAGGGCGAGACCAGTGCTTTCCTGCGGAAGTTTGAATGGTGTCTTGAACTGAAAATTAGGGCACTTTTGACTCTGCTTTATCCATCGTAGTCTTGTTAATGGTTGTCGGATGCTGTTTATGCTATAAGCTTTGGATAAAATTACCTTTGATTCGGCAGCATCGCACACTGAACGCGAGTTAGAACATACAGTATGAGCAATGTCGAGAGCGCCATGAATATATAGTGTCCCCCGTTGCCCTCCGACTCTACTCGAACGTGGGTCCTTTGCGTCCATTGCCTTTATTAGTTCGTCAAAGGCACCCATCGCCCCCTTGAATCCGTTATATCTCCGGTTGGACTCGCACCTTTACGTGACCGCTAATTCAATATGTTGCCACCCTCTCTTGAGCGCTGGAAAAGTAGGACTGAAAATAGACCTGAGGGACATTGTCGAGAGTTACGCACGATTTCTACTCGGAGAGTGGGCAATGGATATGCTAGACCACTCACGCAAGCGAACAGGGAGTGCTGGAGACGTCATAAGTCAGAGACAGGAGTAAAGTCTCTTCAAGGGAGATAGTGGAAGGGTGGGCGCTGTCGAGAGCGCTAGGCTGTGGTCGGATGTTTCTCTTAGAAGGCTGTTGCTACATGTCATGCCAAGGAAGACAGGATCGCTGAATGGGGCGAGCGAAAACGCGCTGGTGTCAACATGTCAACTTCGGTTTCAACCTCGAGTCTTCGATTGGTCTAATTAGATCCCATCAAAACTTGGGGGTAGAGGGCCGTGGCTGCGCTTGGCAGGATCTCGTACTTATCTTTTTCCCATCATGCCGATTACGCTGCTTAGTAAGCTGGTCATCCCAAATCCACCCGGACATATACGGTAAACCCGGAAGTCATCGGAATCCAACGATCTGCCAAACCGTTGGAATCCAATGTAAATTGATTGCCGAAAATATTGTTTTTTTTAAATCAAGCCCACTTCTTGCATTCAAAAAATATGAAATAGAGTGTATTTGCACCGCCCATTTTCTTTTCGCCATCACTCGTCGTTTTTAACCGACCCAAATGATTGATGTGATTTCGATGAGGTCCAGGCAGACCAGGCCATGTATTTACTTTGGCAGGTCCAGGGCAATATTGAAAATGTGCTGGGGGACTTGGAAGGAGGTATATACTAGACTTATTAATGTTTGTACCCTCTGAATGAGCCTACGGGCAGGCATGGGACGCGACGATCTTAGCCGAGTCATGCCTGCCATATTCGGTTGCATCAAATTTTAGCCAAGAGAGTCGTTTTGGTGGGTGCAAATATGCTCTAATGTAGCAAGCAATGGAGCTGTGAACTGTCGGTCAACAACCCAGTATGTAATGATACTATAAACTATTGCCATCAAAATAATGTCCATTGGATTCCAACGGTTTGGCAGATCATTGGATTCCGATGACTTCCGGGTTTGCCATGTACAGTACACCTACCGCCCGCCAAACTACACCCTGGACATTGCAGATGTTCAAGAACGTAGATGGCAGAGAAAGAACATGCGGGCGGGCAAAATCGGATCACACACATAATTGAGGAGGCGTGGATAGACAGGCACCATTTAAACGTGTTTCGGCCACTCTACCCTGCGAATATGTACTCAACCGACAGAAACACAATAGAGAACAGAAAGACGACCAAAACATACCCGGTGATAAGTACAGATCGGAATGCACACATTTTCGAGGTGGCGTGAATTGACAGCAGCATTTGAACGGGAGTAGGCGATGCTGGTCAGAGAATACATGCTCAGGGCCCCAAAGAGTTGGGAGAGAGAGGCAGGACATAAATTGATCGCCGCCGTATGGATTGAGAAGGCTGGACATTTGGCTTTCGACACTGCTTCTTTTCGGCTGAAAGCTGTGAAGAGGTGGCAACACCAGGGAAAAGAGACAGAAGTAAATAAAAACAGCACAGCCCTAGGCCACACAGCCGCTAAAGGGGTAAGGAAAAAGTGAATGAAGTATAGGGACAGCCATTAAAGAAGTCAGACACAGCCACTAAGGAGACTATCTTAAAAAATCAGAGACAAGTAAAATAGGGAGACTTTTAGCCCTCGGAGGAATGAAAGGAACAAGTATTATGTAAACATAAGTACTTGTAACAAGATTACATAAGCGGCATGGGCTGCCAGACTTCCAGATCTGGAGCTACAGCTGGGCACACCTTTTCACACGGCACCCCCACCAACAGCGCACTTTCATGCAACCTTCACCTTGACCTTCACCCATGAAAGTTCAAGTTTCGATGCACTCATGTAGTACAAATGCAACCGCTAATGTGTGCGCTGCATCAGAATTTATTTACCCATCGCGCACCGCCCCTGTTACAACCACTTGTTCTCCCTAAGATTATGTCTGTCTGAAGCCTTTTCAATCTCAGCCATCTCCGCTTCAATTCATCAGACCACATGCGGTGTTGGTGACATTTTCCCAAAAAAGCTCTGTGTTGCCTGCCTACTTGCTGTTTCCACGATGCACTTCATAATTGAATCTATTCCTTTTCCTGCACACCAAAATTCTGCCTTGAACAAGCACTGTGAACTCAGGACATTTCTCTCTTCTTCTTTTAAAATTATTGGAAGCCAAATGGACCCTTTTCACTTCTGCACTCTCTTTCTGAGCTACAGGAACAGGAATGGAGAGTGGGGCTGGAATTCGAGCAGGGTATGCTCTCCCACTGTTTTCAGTTCTGACCTAGACCAATGTTCACTCTGAGTCTCTGACAGCAACACATTACTGAGCGACCAACAGCTTCTTGAAGATATGCAACATGGCCTTTGACAGAAATTGTAGCGTGTACAATGCACAAATGAGGGCGAGTTTCCTCATGATTCATGGAGGCGCAAAGATTCTGAGGCCCGCAGAATCACACGAAACACCTTTGATGAAACACATATATGCACATGAATTGATCCTCAAAGTTGGCCCTATATCATGATGCCGGCTGACTCAGAACTTTGACTTCCCACAGACTCACGGGGGAACGTGTATCATGATCCACAATCTATTCCACTATACTGTTTTGGTGGAAATAATTTCTTCCATCATAGCATGCAAAGTGGTAGATCCGGTATGTGCCAAACTGGAACAAAATATTAATAATATAGAGCTTCCAGATATGGCTTCACAGCCCCCTCATCAGTGTCCACTTCCAACCGGTCTGAATTTCGCTGTCCACAGAAAACAAGTTCCACTGGCTCTACACCACAATTTTCAATGGTTGTCAAGGTTTGACCGTTCAAACATTTGGACTTGATTTACACAGATCTGTCTTTTCCTAGGTCAGTTATACTCTGCAATGACTCGAGTACCTGACTCCCACAACATATTCACTCTGAAATACAAAGGATACTACCCTTAATATTGTCTGGGATGAATTGCAGTCGTTTTAGAATCAATTTGGCAACCTCTTTTGAGGGCTTCGTCAAGGCTTCGTATCTCGAAAAAAGACAGTGATAGACAGCAAAGCGGTCCAGCAGACACTTTTAATATTTATATTATGCAAGACGGTTTTCCAAGGATACATAAGTCAGGTGAACAAAGTGTCAATTCAACTCTTTGAGCCTCCACAATCTCCTGGGAAGGCAAATTTCCACATTCTGTCTCTCAATCTCTGCCACATGGATGTAGGTTGCCATGAAACACTGGTTATCAAGGATATGTTTCTCAATACTCAAATTTTGACAACACGGAACAACACAACTTTTGGCTGTCGACATGTGTTCATGGGTCTAATTGTTTCTGAACTCTGTAGTGTTGACTTCTCCATTTGCTGTGCAAGCACGAGACCATCTGGGCTGCTGTGTCTGCAATCCAAGATGGTCGATAATTGTGTCATCCTTTTCAGTTACCGTATGCGAAGTACTACAGTGTATCACTGGTCCTTGAGCCAAAACTTTGAAATTCACTTGCCGCACTCAGTTTTTGGACTAATTCTCTGATCTAAGTTGGTAGTCATATAAAGTAGTATCTAAACATTATATCTACAAGATTGCAGAGCAACACAATATGTTTTAGTGGAGATGGTACACTAAATACTTTTGCGAGTCAGATGTCACACAAATTCAGTCCTTGGGCCAAGATGTGACATATATCACTTCGACTGTCTGATGCGTCCGCGACGGTCGGACACTTGTGCTTTCCACACTGGATGCCTCTAATCATTGTCTGAGTCCTAGCCCTCCTCCTCTGAATCGTCTGGGGCCTCCTCTAAGGCCTTGGCCGTTGGTTTCTTGGGTCGGAGTGGCTTCTTCGGCAATTCTTTCTTCCTCATACCCTCCTCTGTCAGACGCTTACAATTTGCCTCCCATGACTCCACTGCCTTCTCGTGCACTGCCTTCATGACCTTCCACTTCTTCTCCAACTCCTCCCTGACTGCTCTGGTGCTCTCCCAGTCCACTGCCCGCTTTGTCTTTGCTGCTGCTTCCTCTTTCCTCACGCGATCTGCCTCCAATGTCTTATTCATCCACTTGACGCCCATCAGATGCCTCCCTCGTCCTTCCATTGATAACTTTGTATGGTCTGGCTTCTTCTTGTTCTCTTTTGCGTTGAGGGACTGACTTTGTTTCTCCACAAAGATGTTCTGGACCACAATCGTCGCATGCGCGGATTCAATGATTCCATCACATGCGACAATCTGCTGGTGGGCCATTTGGAGCTTGCCTTTCAGCTTCTTGCCCATCTGGAGTAACTGTGACCTCGTAAGTCCATCCAGATAGTTGTTGTCCTCATCGAGATGTGACCAATCGGGCTGCAGTAGTGCCGGTGGCGCTTCGAGGACTGGGGCAGGAATGGCATGCTGAGAGGTAATCTTGGAGCCAGAGACAAGAAAGCTTCCGGATGACGTGCCTGCACGAGCACTTGTCATCAGTCTCATGCGCTTGGAAGGTGTGTATAGATCTGGATCGATGTTTGGGTCTCTAACGCGTCATAGGGGGGATGACGGCACTGTAGTGGTGCTCCCAGCCTCGCTCGCCACTGGTGCATGTGTGTCGGGGTCAATGTCAAAGGCTGTTGGCTGATGATGATGAAAGGCCACCATGACGGCATGGACGGGACTTGGCTGGAGAAGAGGGAACACTCCCTTAACAGATGTTGCCTCGGAAGGATTCATCTGGTGAGGTTTGATGACGCTGGAATCATATGGGTAGATGCCTGTGACACAAAACACTGCCTGGATTGTTTTGGGAGTGAAAGCACGAAGATACACTCTTCCAAATACTTCGGTAAAGTCACTTTTCCCAATCTTCCTGCAATGCAATTCCTCAAACTTGTTTATCTCCTCCTTCCAGACTGCTTTGTGACACGCAAAGCACACCACATCGAGGCCTTGAAGGGTGTGGGTACAATGTGGTGGGTAGCCGAGGATGATGATATTGTTGTCAACGGCATACTGGAGCAGCTCAATGGAGTGATGGGACTTGTGGTTGTCGAGGAACAAGACATGGGTATGTCCTCCCCCTTTCTCTTTTGTCTGTACATCGAAGTCCTTGATCATCCATTCTAGCACGATTCCACTGTCTGTCCAGCCGTTCTCGGAAACACAAATGCTTTCGACCACATCAAAGATGGCTTTGGCAGCCAGGGTACATGATGACTCACGATGTGTCTGCAACATTATTTTCCCTGAACTTTTGCTGCATATTCTTCCCCTTGTAGATGATCATCAGCTTCAATGCTGTTCCGTCAGCGCAGATGGTGATGATAGCCATGATGTTTTCGCGGTCGGCCCCTCCCTGCTTGTGTTGGATCTTTGATCTGCATCGCCCAAAGACGTGTTGGGTTCCTTGATCTGAAGGTGGGAAGCCGCTCTCATCCATCCCATAGATATCCTCTTTTCTGATGTTTTTGTCTGGTACGAACTCCTTCACCAGGTCAAACCACTCCTTGACTGCAGTCTCATTGAGAATTTGAGCCCGCTGCGTGTCGAGAGGCTTGCTCCAGTGGGTCTGTAGCTCGTCGTAGAAGCGCGTGCTCTAATTGGACTTCGGGTCAATCACATCACCTCCCCGGCTCTTCAAAATGTCATTCGCATGGCCTACAACAGCTTTATGGGTCATCGGAAATCCACGGTCGGCTGAGATCAAGATGTGATCAACGAGAACACGCTCCTCCGCTGGGCTAAGTTTTTGCTTCTGTTCATTAAACACGCTCATGGATGCGCCGCTGGCAGCGCAGCGACGCAGGGTTTCCTTGTCGATGTGGTGATGGTTGGCAATGTCGCGTAGGGTTTCCCGAATCTCCCTGGGCTTCAGTGCATTGTGGTGGAAGTCCTCCACAGCCCGTTTCATCTGTTCTTCCTTTGCCCTGCTGCCCTTTTGTTTCTTGACCGCGTTTGAAAGTGCTTTCACCATGTTTTAGGTAGTGAGTTTCACGCCAAGAGCACGAAAGAGCGCAAGTGTGAGAGGCTGAAAATCCCGTGTCACACTCAAACGGGACCCGAATTAACAGGCACCTCCTAGTCTCAATTTTCACTCAAATGACTTACTCTAAGTGAGTGAAACATAGCTAGAATGACATAGAAGCCTGCCTAGGCCAAAAAAGTGGGAAGTTCCAGGCTCAATTGGCCCGAGCAGGGCTTCGAAAAGCGTCGATCGCAAAATTTGTGAGATTTTCAGTGTAAATATGGATGCCGCTGCCGCACCCCTTGGCCGTTTGGCCCCAGAACTTGGATATAGATAGACATAAGGTCCATACATGATCATGTAAAATATCTAAGCACCCGGTTTGGAATTGCGGCCGATGGATCGATTTGGCTCAAGGAACGGGGTTGGCTCAAGGACCGGTCATACACTGTATGTCCTCCCAGAGTTCTGAGCCTTCGTAATTTCAGTGGGGAGCAGCAACTAGCGGATCATCCAAAGGGTCTGATGGAGACTGACTTTTCCGCTCATACGTGGATGCGTGTATAACACGAATGCGAAACCCGCAGAACCACACTCCGCCGATATTGAACTCACATTTGTGCCGCAAATCCCTGAAGTGCACGGTGCTTTCAATGCCACGATGCGAGAATCTAAATTAGCCTCGTATGTATGTAAATAAAACGTTCCCCGGGCATCATTGAGTCCGTACGAATCCCACTGCTGGGCTAAGTAAACTGCGTCTCATGACACCGATATTCACTACATCATGCTAGTCAGCCAGCTTCGACAAGTCGAATACGGAAGTACACGCACCAGGTAATCGTTTCCAAGCCTTTGGGGGGTTCCCCTTCAGCGCGAGGGCACGATTCGTGAACTTTTTGATTTTCCTCGAGGGGAGGGTCGATGGCACGGCGGGCGCGGCAGTTGTGGATTGGACCCGGATTGTGCGAGATCTGGAAAGGTAATGAAAATTTTAAAAGCAGAAGTGGCATGAGACAAGAGGACTCACCCAACAACAAGATCTTTCGCCTTCGGTGTCCGGGTATGTTTCCGTTTTTTCGGCTGGACTGCCTTCAATTTAGAGGTCGAGGATGCCGCCGCCGAGCTAAATGCCGACGCGAAGAGGTGGTCGGGCAGGTGATTCGGATTCGTGGGGACTACATCCTCCTCGCCAGATCCATCGTCACCGTAATCTTCGTCGCCGTCGTCGTCGTCTCCGTCTGACATATCAATATCTGCGTCTTCGTCAGAATCACCGCTTTCTTCCTGCGCCTCCCGCATCGCACGCTCCATCCGCGATTCGGCCGAGTCCACATCCACATCCACATCCTTGCCTCCCCGCACCCGCGCTCCAGCCCGCTCTTTTAGTTCCCTGTCCCGCTCCCTGTTCCGCTGCTTGCGCTTTTCTTTCTCGCCAGCCGCAAACTGTTGCCGCACCGCGTCCCGGCTCTGCGCCGCTTTCTTCGCCTGCGTGAGAGGCACAGACTCTGGGGCGTCCGTATCCGACTCTGACTCAGAGACTGGCGATGAGGGACAGAGGGGAGGCATGGTGGTGAAGAGGAAAGGCGAAAATTGCGATCGTGATTGGATGCCCAAATTTGGCAAGGATTCCCACGCGCTACCAAAGGTGTACATAAAAACCAAGGAAGAACCAAAACGTGCGATGTTGGGATAAATACAAACGAGTTGCACGTTACACGAGATATCTGATACATGTAATTATGCCCGACAAGGTCAATATTCAATATTGTTGATAATCTTGCTCCGGCAGGCCTCCCCAACGCGTCGTCCTATTCATATGTGGCGAGTAATCATATGGCTCAACGATAGAGATGCGCGGTATGCCGTAGCGCCTGAGCTCCATGAGCAGCTCTGAGACGTCAAATACTGCTTTACGGTGAAGCAGGACATAGCCTGTCCTCAAGCGGGAGATTTTGTTTGGTAGATCTGACTGGCACCGAGACCTAAGCAGCGCCACCATGACAGTGTGGTCCTCCTGTTGTACGTCGCAGCGCAGAACTCTGAGGCTCAACAGCGAGGGACACACGGGTGGCTCGGGGCTCGGCGATTGTACTACGAGGGCCGCCAGGACGGACGCAAAGTCAGGAGGATTGAACAAATGGAGCAAGCCATAATCCAGCTCAAAAGACACAAGCGCGGGCGAGCGGTGCAGACAGCGAATGAGTGATGCACTATCGCCTGTCAAATTGCGGATGGAGAGCGTTTCAAGGGAACATGAAGAACGGATGAGGAGGGCCTCCAGATTCGTGAGCACATCACACATAATGTGCTCCCCACCGTGTACAGTAACGGGGAGGCCACTGACTACGATATCACGAAGCCCAGGAAGAACGAAACGGGCCAGAATAGCGGTAAGATTGAAGGAAGTTGTGCTCGCCAGTTCACCCTGGATGTATAGTGTATGAAGTTGGGGGAGTGTGACCAGTCGAGGCGTGGATGAGGAAATGGAGACGTTTAGGTCCATCACGACGCTCTCGGGAAAGGCAAGCCGGCATTTTTGTAGACATCTGCATTCTGCAACCAGATCCATGACTCCAGTGACATCTAGACCAAAAAAGCCGATCTGGGCCTGTAAGCTCAGGGTCGTGATAAGCTGCCAGGAACATGACGGAAGCACGAGATTTCCCTCGAAGTAATTGAGCGTTACGTTGCGCAGGTTTGGCGGAATTGAGAAGAACTTCAGGACATCACGGGCCTCGAACATATTCGACATCGTATCGAGAACCTCCAACGTCTCGAGTAATGGGACATCGTCGGGAGTGAGATCATGGAAGACTGAGAGCTGCTCCGGCTGTATCTGCAAGAGCTTGAGCGCCTTCCACCGACGACTCAACGGCAAAAGCGCCATCACAAAAGACTGTGTGAATACGGGATGGCGATACGGCACGAACAACGAGATCGACAGGGGACAGTTCCCCGAGCGCTGCAGCCAGATCTGCATCGCCTCGGACCTTTTTTCGATAGCGACGGCCGAGGTTTCGGCTGTCTCAAACGTGTTTTCGGGATAGGGCACCACGAGGTGCATGGACGCCCAGAGGGCGGCGGTCGCAAGCGATATCGTGCGCCAGGTGCTACAGACACGTCCCAGTAGCAGCGGACACTCTGAGACATGCATGATGGCAAAGTGCTCGGTCGGCAGGCACGCCATGAAGATCTCCTGCAAGACCTCGGGTGGCATCGCGCGCATCGGCGAGCTGAGCGCCGCGAATGGGTCGAGGGTCTCATGGACTGCGGCGACGGCGTCCATCAATTGGCCATGTATTATTTCTGCGGTTTCGAGTTTGCGGGTGAGAATTTCAAGTTTCTGCTTGCCCCGCGCACAGAAGTCGCGGAGCTCTCTACGCTCGCTGTCAGAGGGCACGTAGTTGGCCCCGAGCCGATCGGTGAAGTGTGCCATGGAAGCAACATCGAGAGGTTCAGGATCTGGAGCTGAAGCGACAGATTGAATGACAGAGAGGAACGCGCTCTCGGGATCCATTCCCTGGTCTTCGAGAGTTTGGAGTGTGGCACGAAGCTGCGATTTGAGTCATCAGCATGCGCGCTTCGAGAGCACAGTACGGATCTCACACTAGCCCAATCCTTTGCACTCTGTCTGTTAGAGGACGAGGAAGTCCCATAAATATTCAGTACAAGGATGCTTTTGTGCCAAAAAATAATAATTACTCGCTAGTAGTATTCGCTGGCTGCGTATCCTGGGAAATCATCGACATTGGAGTATTCAGAGCTGGCTGCATAACGAGGCAGACAAAATCAAAGGGTGAGGCTCTCGAGTCCGACTTGGTTGCACCAGCACTTGCTTAAAGAAGCGGGAAGGAGATGGTCACAGCGGTATGTGCACATGGTGCTACACAGCCACATACAGCCAGAACGCTTAGATAAGATCTAGGATAAGATAAAATCGGCTAAATAAGCACCTGAGGGCGCAAAAGGCCGCACATTCGTTTAGCCAGGGGAAGTGGTTACGTAGAAAGTCAACAAATGAGGATGTATGTACCGAGGAAAATACAGTCAGCAGTCAAAAAGAGCACGAAGATTACAGGACGTTGACGGGTTATACATAAAATGTGCATAAAATTCAAGAAAGTGGACCACAGAAGAAATGACGGGGAATCGTTGAATGAGCACCGTTTCTTTAGCGTGACCGGTACATTTATACTATCCGTGGGCTACTTATTTCTCCAACGCATCCATGAACTCGGAAACATCTTCAATGTACGCTCCGCGTTCTTCCCACATGGGAAGATGACTCGCGTTTTCGTAACTGATCCACTTGACTTTGGGGATTTTGTCGACAAAGGGCCTCACGACAAAGTCCTGCGAGAGATCATACCTGCCATTGATGACGAGGCACGGGACGGCGATCTCATGTAAGCGATCCACGATGGTCCATTCTTTGAGCTCTCCGGTGTTCCTGAGAACATGCTGATTAATTAGGACGTTCGTTGAGGACGGAAATCACAGCGGGACCCACATGGCGAAGGAGACAGTGAGGTCCCCTCCATTTCCCGTCTCCCTGTCGCCGAAGATTGGGTCCAACCCGCCAGCCGCGACCTCCTTCGGCGGTGGATCCATTCCACAAGCATGCAACTTATATACCTCCTCGAGCGCCGCGCGGTACGCCTGCGGGTCGCCATACCCACCTTTCAGCCCATCCTGCACGGCGCTCTTGAATGTCACCATGATTTGCATGTTCGACTGCCCCCATAGCGCCATCGACGCGAGCGAGTTTGAGAGCACGACACCCTTGAGCCCGCTCGGGGCGCGCCGCACCGCGAACTCGGCCGCGAGGATGCCGCCCCAGCTGTGCCCGAGTAGGAAGAAGTTGTCCTGCACACCGAGGTGGTTCAGAAGGTTGACGAGCTCGTCGATGAAGAGGTCAATGCTCCAGAAGGATGCTGGCTTTTGTGGGAGGTGCGTTGAGCGTGCATTGCCGAGTTGGTCGTAGAGGATAACCGGGCGCGTTGGGCTGAGGTCGCTTAGAGGAATCAGGTAGTCGTGAGCCATGCCTGCAGGCGAAAATCATGCTTAGTGGAACTGTTCGAAGTGGGGGACAGTAGTACCTGGACCGCCATGCAATCCAATCAGAAGCGCGGCGGTATGGCCATCTAAGTTCCCGAAGATCTTGTACCATGTCTGGTGCGTCTCGCCATCGACGTTGAAGGGAAGAGTTCCTTCTTGAGAGTGAGAGGCCATGTGACAGTTTGTATCGATAGCAGCACCTGTCTAGTTGAACGACAAGAGAGCCTTAGAGAGGTGTGTGTGTGTGTGTGGCTGTGTACGTTGACACTACATCTGTCTACAGCCGTAGACAGGCCCGCGGGCCCGTCTACACTGCCAACCGAACCACCACTGGAAATCCAGTGGAAAGGGCTCCACTGGATCAAACAGGTCGGAACTGGGTTTCCACAGGTCGGCAAACCGCTGGAAATCCAGTGGAATGGCCGGACCGAAGAACCGAAGGCCTAAAAGGGAAATAAAAAAAGGGAAATGCGACAAAGGAGATTCGAACCTGCGATCAAGCTTTAAAGCTGTTGCCGGGGTTCAAATCCAATTCCCATCAATTTCCAGTGCAACCGTTCAAATCACACTTCAAATCCAAACAAAGTTGGCGGGGTTCAAATTCAACTACCATTCAAACGCTCAAATCACAGCGGTTCAAATCCAACTCTCATCAGTTCAAATCACACTTCAAATGCAAAAAAAAATTGGCGGGGTTCAAATTCAACTACCATTTAAATGCTCAAATCACAGTGGTTCAAATCCAACTCCCTCAATTTCCAGTGCAACCATCACACTGTCATCACTGTTCAGATCCAAATTACGGCCACAAATCTTTACTTTATGAACCAGGTATATTTGTAATGATTGACATGTAACAATTAAAAACAAGTACACAGTGCGGACAAAAAAAAACAGGAACCAAGCCAGGACGTCGAATCCGCTGGGATCAATTCTTTATGTAGGGAGTTATGATGGGAGTCGGCAGTTGCCGGTCGGAGGGTCGGTCCGCCGCCAAACAAGAACACACATCCAGCTTGGATGCGTCTTTCCTCCGCGTCTCCGGTCCTTACACAACTTTTTCACGCTCGGCTAATAAATATGTGTCATATACAAGTTTTCGGAACCTTATTAACATAGTTTCCCCATTGTTTTCCCGTTCCTTCTTGACTTTAATGGTCCTTTCAACTAAAATTCATTGGCCATGCCCTCAATCTCTTTACATGTAGCAGAAGCGAGCGAAATTTAGGATGAAAGAATGGAAAGATTTGGCCATGAGTGTCTCCCTTGAGGACCCTGGGAATATCCTCTGGGGCAGGCTTTCAAGTTCACAAGATTGTATTCATTTGATCATACAGGTAATTACATATGGTGCATCAGCAAAAAAAGACTTGAGTCAGTAGCACTCTGAGGGCACAGTATCTGTGGTAGCCTGGTAGGCAAGTCCCCCGAAAGTAGTTCATAGTAGCTCTGAGCCAAAACCTGGTAGCTCGTGGTAGCAGTCACGGGTCTTGTAAGTAGCATCTGGTAGCTGTCCAGAGCAAGGGCGCTACAGCGCTACAGATGCTACCCAGAGTCAAGTAGTGTACTAGGTGCCGGCCCACAAATGGAAAATAAAAACATAATTGTATTGAAAATTGGTTGCCACAGTGAATGATATGGTTACTGATTGCCTGACTCATCTTCCGGCTCACTGTCGGTCGCACCGGTTCTGCCCTCCATCTCATCACGCAACGCGTCTTCTTGAGCTTTGTCAATGTTGCTGGAGGCTTGTGAAGTCGTGGCGAGTCCGAGAGTCTGCCTGAAGCAATGTTAGTATAAGTGACAGCATACAAGAAGAACTCACGAAGCTCGCTTGGTCCACTTGCGCCGAATGTTTT
Organism: Mycena sp. CBHHK59/15; assembly: GCA_029204085.1. Lineage (NCBI taxonomy): Eukaryota > Fungi > Basidiomycota > Agaricomycetes > Agaricales > Mycenaceae > Mycena > Mycena sp. CBHHK59/15. Next base: position 16,161 of record JARGXW010000424.1, read on the forward strand.
CGACCACCGTCTTGTTGAGGCTGCTCCAATTTTCGATATCTGCTAGATGGGTGCGGTACGACGTCACGACATCCTTTTCATAGAACATGGCTTGCACGAATGTCCCCGACGACCATTCGCGCGTGCAGAATTCAACCTTGTCAAACACTCAATCAAAGGAAGCAGGATGGATTGGATAGAAACGTACTGTAGAGAAGTCTAGCGCGAGGTTAGGAAGGCTGATGGGGTCAAAGTAGGAACAAAAGATTGCGCCCAGAGAATCTTTGTCCTTGAAGGTCGTGAGATGGCGAACTTCGGAAAAGATACCATTGCCGGCATATCCCTTACGCTCATCGATGTTCTTAAAAATTATCAGGACAGAATAAAGAAAATCGTGAGATGCTTACCTTGTACTGGAATGCTGCTTTACTGAGGAGCTTGTCATGTAGGGCGCGGTTGGCTTTGATCGACGCTGGCGTGGAGCTGCGAACGAAGCCATAGTGATTGGCAAATAAGGCTCTGAAAGCCTCGAGGATCTTGCCGCGGATCTGCGAGCCTCGCTTTGTAATCTGGAATAAAGCCGTAAATCCGAGTCCCGAGAGAAAGCAGAACGTACAAGTTTAGCCATGCGGTCCGAGAGTATATAGCGTTCTCCAGCAGCACGGCATGTAGCCCTCCAACACTCCATGGCCCATTGGAGCTGTACGTTGACTTCTGGGAAAGCGTCGAGTGTCAAGATACGGGCTGAATACTCCGCCATTGAACGGAGGAGAAGGGCTTTTACGACAGGAACATAGTCCCCTGCCTTTGGTTTCACCCCCGCAACCTCAACAAAGCCTTCGCGGAACTTGGCCTCTTGGCCCTTCAGGCGTTTTGGAGGGGGTGGCGGTGAGTGTGGTGTGCTAGCAGGTCGTGGACGTTTCTGTGATGTCACGCCTGCAGGGGCTCGGCCGCGGCCGTCGGAGCGGGACGGAGCACAATGGCCTCCATTCGACTGAGGGTGGTCGGTGTCGCGACATGGGGAAGATGATCGAGGGCTGCGTCCGAGGTGTGAGTTTTCATCCGAAGAGGTACGACGTGGAGAAGGTCCGTGACTGTGGCTGCGTGAGCGATGGCGGGAGGAGTGGCGGCTTGCTGGGGATCTCGACCGAGAGTGTTCGCGACCTGGGGTGCCCGGAGTTTTATTGGAATCGAGATCCATAGCGTCGCTGGAACGAGCCTTGTCGGGAGACGGTGGGGGCATGCGCTCAGAGTCGAGTAGACGCTCCTCCTCGGTGGACTCCCGGAGCCTCTGAAAAGCTCGAGCTGAAGTCTTCGGAGTCTCGGTCGACGTAGCCTTCTTGGCTTTGCATGCGATTGTTGTAGGCCGGGGAGCTGCAACAGGAAGACGACCCAGTGGCTTGATCTGTGTCAAAATCAGAGACGGCAGAGTACGAATGCTGTATGACACATACCGATGATGCAAATGATACCCCCCCATCCTCGGATTGGGGTTCTTCACTTTCAGGGCCTGTGTCGTCCGCAGAGTCTACAGGCCAGGTTGGTAAAGCCAAAGCAATAAGATATAATGGGAAGAAGACCATACCTTGGCGCTCGTTGGCCCCCAGTTTCTTCACCTTCCTCTTGTACTTGTCGAGCGCCTTCTGCATCTTGGCGAGCTGTTCCTCAGCGGAATCTAAGTTCTCCTTGTCTGTAGAGAGCGTGATTAGCAAGGCTCGAGGGATGACAGATACCATACTGGTTTTTGCCTGCTTTTCAGTTGGCTTGCGGGCATCAGCAGTACGTGTACGTGTCAGGAAGGTTTGGTTCCCAGAGACGTCATCGCGGGAGTGTCGAATGGGTTTGGGGGGAGGCTCGAGCTCAATGTCGTCGTCATCATCGTAGTCTGAGTCACTGATGCGCTTGGGGGCCATGTTGGTGGAGAGAGAAAAGTGCGATGAGGAAAAAGAGGGTTTGTTTGGTTCCCACGCACGGGGTCGCGCAGCGGCACGGACCCGCCTGCATTTGGAAAAATCAGTCGTTATTACAGATAGCCTCATCGCACATAATGCCGACCTTTGCTTGCCATTACTGCTCTGCGAGGCGTCCCACAAGGCAAGGCCTGCGGTCGCATATCGAACAGACACTATACTGCCGAAAAAAGCGACACGATGCCTATGCACATGACAGCAATAAAGACAGCGATAGCGATGCTGCCAGTGAGGAACCACAGGATCTGACCACCGATACGGAGATGGCGCCTGTCTACCCCATTGACAGCAGTGGCGTTAAGGAAGGAGATGAGGGCAGTGCTGAGGACGAATCGGAGGAGACCTACATCGATGAGGATCCGCCATCTCCCAGCGCCGAGAGCCAATTAGCTAAGGCTCCACCTCCAGATAATTTGCAGCCCGGCTCGGGAAAACGCCCCAGAGCTACAGTGGAGGAGGTAGAAGACGAGGATGACCGCTGGATCCAGGATTTCCCCGACGAGTTTCAGGCGGGAGCAATTTTTGAGAAGTGCAAGACACAGTTTGAAAAGCTGCGTCAGGAACAGAGCAAGGCAGGGCGTCCTCCGTGGTATCCATTCGAGAGCAAAGACGAGTGGGAGCTAGCTCAATGGCTGATGACTTCGGGCCTCAGTCAGAAAAAGATGGACGCGTATTTGAAGCTCAATGTGGTGCGTACCTCGTAAGACACAAATTAATGCTATTCGGCTCATCTCCGCAATGCCAGGTACGGGAAAAGATCGACCCCTCATTCCATAATAACCAGGCGTTCTTAAAGCGAGTTGATGCCCTTCCTGAAGGACCACAGTGGTTTTGTCATCCATTTGAGCTTGAGGGCGACGAGCTTGATGCGGACAAGGTGCCAAAGAAGGAGATAGTGGAGTTGTGGCATCGAGACCCGATTGAGGGTGTCCGAGAGCTTCTCGGAAATCCGTCATTTGCGAAGCAAGGCTACAAGCCACTCCGTGTGTTCAAGAACAGTGATTGTACTAACCAGGAGTTCAGTGAGATGTGGACTGCTGAGTGGTGGTGGGAAATCCAGGTATTTTTTAGCACAATCGACAGGAAATGAGACTGACTTGGACCTACTTGGACCCACCCAGCAACTGCTACCGAAGGGTGCGACGCTCGCACCGATCATCATTTCGTCCGACAAAACCCAGCTAACACGATTCAGCGGGGACAAGCAGGCTTGGCCAGTCTACCTTACCATAGGAAATATCAATAAGGCAACACGGCGTACACCGTCATCGCGAGCCACAGTCCTCCTCGGCTATATCCCAGTTACGAAACTTGAGGTCTTTTCCAAGACCAAGCGATCCAGAGTCGCTCATCAGCTCTTCCACGACTGCATGCGTGTGATGCTGGAGCCATTGAAAGCGGCGGGGAACGATGGTGTGCGCATGGATTGCGCTGACGGCTTCGTGCGGATGATGTTCCCGATTCTATCCGCTTACATCGCCGACTATCCGGAGCAATGTCTCGTTGCGTGCTGCCGTGAGAACTCCTGCCCTCGTTGTCTCGTTCCGCCAAAGAAGCGTGGCGAGCCTATTAATTCGACGCTTCGGGATCCTGACGAAACTCTGAGAGTGCTAAAAGAACAATCCAGGGGCGAGTATCCCTCGGAATTCGTAGACCAAAACCTACGGCCCATTAATCCTTTCTGGGCCGATTTCCCCCACTGCGACATCTTCTCCTGCATGACACCTGATATACTTCATGAGCTCCATAATGGCGTATTTGGAGATCATATCGTCAGCTGGGCAACCGATGCGATACCTGGCAAAAGCGCAATGGAACTAGATCGCCGATTTCAAGCTATGACTCCTCATCCAACTCTACGCCATTTCAAGAAGGGCATCTCGCTCACATCTCAGTGGACTGGGAATGAACGTAAAAACATGGAGAAGGTCTTTCTGGGTGTCTTGGCTAAAGCTACCGATCCTGGTGTACAGCGGGCAGTCCGCCGAATAATTGACTTCATCTATTATGCCCATTTCGAAATTCACTGTGACGAATCTCTGGCCAAACTCAACGCTGCATGGGCTACTTTCCACGAGAATAAGGATGTTTTCCAAATTCTCGAAATTCGGAAACATTTCGACATCAACAAGCTTCATAAAATCAAACACTACGTCAGCTCTATCCGCTCTCGTGGCACTGCGGACGGCTTCAACACTGAAAACACTGAACGGCTTCATATCGACCTCGCAAAAATTAGCTACGGCTCCACCAACAAGGTTGCTTACATACGGCAGATGACCGTTTGGCTCCGTCGTCAAGAAGCTATCTATAAGTTTGGGACTTACCTCCAATGGGCAGTACCTGGGTACATTGCTGATACCAATTCAGCAGCCGATGACGACGATGACCCAGATGATGGGAACGATCCGCCTCCACCTGCTGCCGAGGAACCAGACGATTCGGACGACGAGGGTGAACTGGAGGAGCCACGCGAGCCACGTCCCTCCCTTCCCGTTTATTCGGTTGCGAAGAAGCCGGCCTTCCCTAATCTCACTGTCGCCTCAATCTCAACCGACTTCCATGCGCCAGACTTCATCCTCAACCTCCACCGCTTTCTCACGTCGAAATCTATCACTCCAGACAATACACCCACTGAAAACTCTACCTTCCCCGTATATAAACAATTATCCTTCCCCCTTCCTCGAATATCCGAAGTTACATCTCATGACGTTCACGACAAGATCCGAGCAGTCAGGGGACAGCCAATGAAAATGACATCGAAAGGTGTCAAGCCAACAAAGCCGGGCCAGTTTGATACCATTTTGGTAAGGACGCACCCACGGGGTGAAGGTCAAAGTCCTACAGATGGTGAGCACACTTTAATCACAGTGAAAAATCGAAATCAAAATTTCAATAGGTCTTTCTGTTGCTCGTGTTCGGGTCATCTTTCGTTTGCCAGAAGAGTTTGGTATATACCCGGACCCTCTGGCATATGTCGACTGGTTCAAACCACTCAAACAACCAGTTCCCAATATCGGAATGCATGAAGTCTCCCTCTCCTCCCGAAATCATCGCCAAAATTCGTCGATTATACCCGTCCCCGATATTGTACGTTCCTGCCATTTGATACCTGTTTTTGGGTGTTCTGCAGATCCAGCGTGGACCTCGGATAATGTCCTGGATCAATGTAAATCATTTTATCTCAATCCCTATCTTCGACATCATGATTTCTTTTTGTTTCGTTATCTTGTTGACTTGCATACATCCAAAAAGGCCGAAGAAGAGCGGCGAGTGCGTATTAGGCTGCAGGGGCGGGCAGGCCGTTAGTTTAGCTGGATAGTTATTTTTACCTACACAATATTGGGTTTTGAAGCAGTCTCGGATGTCATGTTACTATCTGCCGCTATTGCTCTCCCGTATGAGACTACCTGAACTACTGACCACATTGTTTATACTACTGAGGCTAACACAGTTACTGGCCCACCCATGAAAACTACCTAGGCTACAAGCCGCTACTGAGACTTTTGCCTGCAGCTACCAGTGCTACCCAGGCCTCACATCCCGAGGGGAAGCTACTGGCATTTTTATCGTTTCCTGATGTGTTAGGAGTGGTCTTTAGAGGTCATAAACACCTACAGCAGTTGAATAGAAATTATGGAATTGTTGCACCAGAAGGTGAGGCTGCTGCGAGTGGCGTTGAGGAACCCAATTCGGAGTAGTGACTTGTGACGCCGCACCATCAATTTCTACGCGGGCATGGCTCTTGCCGTCTACCATCATTTCTACGCGACTTGTCAACCCCGGACTCGACATCGTGTGAAGAGTCTAGCCGGTAGAAGAGTGCAGAAGAATGCGATCAAGAACTTTGAAGCGGAGATTGAAAAGGAAGGCCACTGCCAAATAACGCCACCATCACAGGTATCGCCTGCCTTTCACAGTCACAATGGGTAAGCTCAACATCGCGCACCACAAGTCATATCATCCTTACCGTCGCGACAACATCGAGAAGGTACGACGTGATGAGGAAGAGGCCCGGGAGAAGGAGGCGAAAGAGGAAGGTCGGATGATGCTCGCAGCAAGTGTATTCAGCAGATTCTCCTGCGTCACTCTGACAGCACTCAAGGACTCGGAAGCACGGATAGATAGGCTGCGGGAGCGCGCGGGAGCTAATAAACCCAATAAACGGAAGGATGATGATCTCGAGGCACTGACTGCAGGGGGATCCGCCCAACCAGCAGTTCTGCCAACCACGGACGGCCACATCAATTTCTTCCAGGACCTTGAGCATGTAAGTATTTGAATACCCCCTTTTGATACTGCGTTAACGCCTCTTTAGAATGAGATTGCAACTGCCATTCGGACCACGAAGAAAACCGAGCCTGTGGAGACCGACCGAGGATTCCCGCTGGCTCCTTCCGCGAAAGATCTCAAGCCATGGTATACCGAGCGCGCCGTAGATCCGAACGAAGAAGTTGTGGATGAGAAGCGGTACACCCCTATTGAATCGATCATTTAACTACCCTCTTACGAACTTGTCCCTAGAAAACGCGACACCGCTCGGAAATCCGTCCACGACCCGCTTACATCAATAACGCACCTGCTCGCGTCGCGGCAGGGCTCCAGCCCGTCTAAATCCACGTACCGGTCCCGTCCTCCAGCCCTTCCTCCAAACACCTCGCGGCCCCCTGAGGTGCAAGCTCGTCTGGCGCGCGAGTCCTCAGAGCGGGAGCGTGCGCTGGAACTCATCCGTCGGAAGCAGCGCGAGATGCACGGGAGCGAGACGCCGAGCACTGTTCACGGCGGCGGCTACGGCGACGTCTTCAATCGCCGAGAAGTGGAGGAGGCCCATCGCGGTAGGGATAGACGAGACCGTGGCTGGGGGGATTCTGATCGGCCTCGACGGCCGCGGTGGTAATCTGTACAAATACCCTGTCTGTCTTCCTGATACACACGCTCAATCATAATTCGTAGCAAGCAACTTATATCATATTCCGGGATCGTGCCGTGTAATACTACCTACCGCAGTCCGTTGTACCATGGGAACATCTGTTTTATTACGCAACGCTTCACGTTCACATTCCCCGCTCTCTCGCCCTCTGGACTACCTACTGTTCATCCCGAGGCTGATGCATATCCGTCCTTCTGGAATCTCCAGACCAATCGCCCTTGCTCTATGCCTACTCCCCGATACGCCGAATGACTCTCTTGTGTTGCCCCGGGCCCCTACCGATAGAAACAGAAAATAGAACACCCCGCACGTTCGCTCTGCAGAACACTAGCGCCAATCCGTAGGCTTGTGGGTTCATCATCCACGGTATGGTTCGAGTGGCCTCCATATTATTACTAACAGACTTCAACAAACGAGGTACGAGTTTCTCCGTTGAAGCGTCTATATATCTAATGCATGTCACCATCGGACACCACACGAATCCTTCTGCAGGATCTGGCACAGGAAGCGTACTGTAAGGAGATGATGCCAGAGATGGTTCCCAGAGCAAATCGCCCTTCTCCATCCGTTGCGCTGTCGGTGTATGGCAAGTGCTTCAGCGGGGATACGGACTGATCCCCACAAAGCTGTACTGCACCCGAAGTGGGTAATTGGGTCTTTCAAATTCGAACCCGCCAGCGTCTTCTGTGGCGTTGAATTCTCCGATTCCACGCATTTATCATTCCCATCAGACTTCTTCAGATTAGAATGCACAATATACCACAGCATAGGCTACCACTTCGTCTCAGCATTGATTAATATTGATTCCGAATGCGGCTCGATACCGTGACTGTGTTCATCCTGACGATTGAAGATGTTATATTTGGGACGTCCCAAAACACAAATTGCATGACATCAAGACTCAAAGACACCTGATACTAAGGTGAACATGATTAAACTGTTTTTACGCTCAGGAGACATGTTGGGTTGTGATTCCCGTATGGTTCTCTTGCATTGGATAATTTTAATCATTGGAACTGAAATGCAGACAGAAAAATGTGGGCAAAGTAGATACACAGATATCAAGCATGTAAATCAGGCATCTGTGTTCGGCGAAGAAACTTTGAGCTTTTTAACTTCAGCAACGCGACGAGGTGTTCGGGGAGCTGTGATTAGTCTCCTGGACACAAACTGTGATTTTTGACGCGTCAAGCCCTCGGAAAGCAGCGCAAATGAGGCAGGATTGGGGCCAAGATTATTGCCGGCAGGCAAGAAAATTTTGAGATTATGAGAGGCCAGATAGCTATATAAAAAAAATGAGTCAGAATAGCATGATGATTGGCCCAGGAAAGGCAAGCGAGAGCCCCAGCAAGCAGCAGGCGGTTGCCGTTGATCCGGAGCCAAACTCCGCCGGCAGCCAGCGGAGTGGTATCGAAGAATGTATTGTATTTTATTCATTGCACAGACATTCCCTGACCGATATCAATTCTCAGTAGCTAGAAAATTTTGAAATAAATCGTTGTAGAGTAATCAAAATTCTTAGGGCAATTTGGGTCCTATGGAACAATAGAGCTTACACTTTGCTGGTATCGAGTTGTGACGCTGAGGTAAGCTTGATCATTCCCAGCCGCCAGCAACTTTTATTGCGATTTATTATCTTTATTTTTTGAATTTATCCCACCGCTATTGATATCGAGCCGGAGCATTTCCCGCGCAGCTCATAAATACGGTAGATATGATGAATCGATATCATGTGGACCCTAGATCATCCCAGATTGGAAGTACTGACTGTACTGCATTCCCAAAGAGTAATTCTGGGCTCCGCAACCGTCGAATGGAACGCCGCGGCCAACAGGAAGCGCTTACACATTATACGGTCCGCCCATTCACGGACTACAACCTCCTGTCAGTTTCTGCTTGCTTGTGCTGGTTCGTCTCTGTTCAAAATGACTCCGCTTATTACTGTAAACACAGCTCTGCTGCTCACAATCAACCGGTTGGAGTCTGGCGCAGTGAAGTGTGAAGGCCGTCCGAGGCGCCGGCGGCACCCATATATTTGGCGTCCTCCGTTTCGGGGCATCTTGAACCGAGAATTCGACACCTACTCAAGTAGCCCTAGTTGTCTTAGCAGAGTCGAGAGTTTGGTATCAGTTCTTAGCAGCATTCATCTCTTCTTTGAGTTGTACCTTAGTTTCAGATTGGCATAGATGAGCTTTTCATGGGTTGCACGGAGGCGGCATCCGGAAGCCGCAATGATTCATCGCATGGCCACCCGAGCCTCAAATCTATTGTGTGTCCAGTGTGCACCAACCAACATGTACATGAATTCAAAATTGATACTGATCTGACGCAGCTTCAGTGGATCTAGAGCGCTGAAAACACCTAATTACAGCATCGGAACTCCGAGAATCCAAGGATCATCCCTTCAGAATACAGCGCAGATATTCACCTTTGGACATGATTTCTCAACAAACAGAAAATGTAGACCGTCCTGATGGTCATGTGCGTCATGTGAACCGAGGTAATACTGATCGATACTGAGGTACCGGCCAAGAATGGCGGACGAATGCAGCTAGAGCGTTGCCGTCTGTCTCAGAAGCTCCTGCGTAGTCGGAGGTAGCTCAGGTCCGGGTATCCGCTTGGTGGGGCGAACCGAATGGAGTGGGGGATGGAGTCGCGCAGCGCAAGACATTCTTGCAGCGCCATGCGCGCAGAGGGTCGGCGGGTGGGGTCGGGATCCTTCATGCGGTCGAGGAGGCTGAGATATTCAGGGACGAGCTCTTCGATGACTTGGTGCGCTGCGGTCGGTAAGCCTTCCGGATTACCGAACGTCTGTCCGCGGAGAAAGATATTACGGATTTAGTCGGAGTCACCACAGATTTGAAATGAGCGTACTTTGCAATATATCTTTTCCCAAGAGAAGCCCCTCGTGAACACGGATCCTAAGGCGTAGACCTGACACGATTGTCGGGAGGGGTTACGGGAGCTGTCGTAAGGCTTACATCGACGGCCAGCAGGCGGTAGGGTTGCTGTGAATGGCGGTTATCTCCGCGGGGGATCTCCGGCGCGGCATGTTCCATTGTGCCCACATAGCCTGTGCCGACCCACGTCGCACGGTCCGAGTCGGGATTGAACCGGCAGGCGCAGCCGAAGTCAATATACGCCAGCGCGATGTTCCGCCTCGTAAATGACGAATATACACCCGGTACCCCGTAATGCACGTTCAACAGCATGTTGCCAACTGAAATGTCCTGCGGGGCGATACAATGACATCTTAGGCGCAGAAGTAGTGACGAACCATACCCTGTGAATTATCCCGTGCCGATGCATAAAACAAAGGCCCTGGAGGATCGGAAATTAGGTTTCCGACCCGTGCGACGGAATGTGGCCTACCTCCAATGCTTGCGCCAATCTGTTGAAGTAATCTTCCACTTCCCAAGGGATGCAGGCTTGCACTGACCGCGGCCAGTACGGCATTACAATAAATGTCCACTCTTCAGTCACGATCTTGTCCAGGAGAGGGATGGTATGGTTGTCCGGACAGACGCGCATTGTTGGCGCATTGAGAAAGGTGATTAGGTCGATTTCTGCCCGTGCACGGGAGTTGTGGAGAGCCTTGAGGGCGACAATGCGGTCTTGCGCATCATACCCCATCTTCAGAGAGGGGCACTAGGCAGAAACGGGGTTGTGAGCCTCATGGGACATAGTTACACCAACCTCGGACTAGCCTGTGTCATCCAGCCCGTGGTGTCACTTATTTGATTCAAATTATCGTCAATGTCGTACATACTGACAAAGTTTTCCCCGTTGCGCGGACGAAATGGATTTTGCGCTACTGGGTATGTCAAGGCAGTGGGTCGTATGGGCGTTTCTGGCCTTTCTCGTGAGTAATATCGCCAGCAAAGCGTGTACCCACGCGACGCAAGAAAGGGCTCAAAGTGCCGCCAAGGCTCGTCAACCAAGTGCGCAGTGCGGTCGTCCAGGTCAAGCCGCTCCCAATACTCAAGGTGGCGAGGTAGTAGCGTCTGCGGGTAAAACCGCGAGGACATGGTGGAAAAGATAAGAAAAAGCCACAACGCTGGTGCCCCCTCTTTTTAACGAGTTTGATGGCAAGTCCGGACCGCTGATCCAATGTCGTACACCCTCAAGCATGGGAAAGAAGAGAGCGTGAGATCCCCGAAATTGAAAATTTTCGGCCCGTCAACGTCAGCATCGAGATCGACGAAACAATGGGTTCGGCAAAAAAGAATGGGGCTGATGAACCAAGATGGGAGATCCCACTCTTATACAGCCTATTCGGCCTTTTTTTTGGAGATGTTCATGCAGTGAGTCCGAGGAAACCGTGGCAGTGTTCTGGCGGCACATATTCCGCATAAATTAAGCCGGACGAATCACCGAAAAGTTGAATCCGAGTCTTCGGAAACGGTGTCGACAAAGCATCCGTTGGATAGCGTCGCTTGTTTGGCGGGAGCCAAACGTACCCGAACGTACTTGAGGCAAGCTCCAAACGTCAGATATTATGCCGTGATTTTTGAGAGCAAGCTGTTAGACAATCGTGGTGTCGAAAACCTGAGGCGAGGATCAAGCGAGGATGGCCGTTGGGGCAACGTCAGACGGTGTAACGGGGTTCCCGGTCACACTCAGGCAGTGCGTTCCGTGGGGCCGGCGGCAGACCCTGTCGAGCCGGGTTGCCATGTGTGGCCCTGTGCCGACCCACGGCGACCGCTGCCGCCATCACAAGCCATGCCAGTGCGGACTGAGCTGTGCCGACGTCACGTCGATTTAAGTACCATGTCTACCTCCGCCTACCCCACACCGGCACACCTCGTCAGACCTCGCCCAACACTTGGCCCCCCCCTCCCCTGAATGTATTGATTTTGATTAAATATAAATTATATGTGAAAGTCTAAACTTAACTGAGGCTTCTGCCGATCTGGCATGGATCAGCGCGTACTTCTTGACCGCTGTCTTGGACTCGGAGAGGGTGGGCTGAGAGCAGTTCCCGATCCGGGTTCCTTGCTGGAGCACGAGGGCATATCTTCTGGACGCGGACCCACAAGCATACACAAATCTTGTGGGCTCACTGATCTTGGCTACAGGTGCTTCCAGTGCTAAGAATTTTCCACCTGACCTCTCACTCTCAAGAAGGGATTCCTCCTTGAGTTCAATGTGGACAGTGAGATATCTTCGGAAACAATCCCTTTGGAGGCTAGCCCACTTTTTGTCCGGACAGGTTTTGGCGAGATTTGGGTGGTTTTTGCAAGGGGTAACTAAAACAAAACATCTGGAATCAACTACCCAAAACCTCCCACCAGGACCCCGGAACCAGAGACCACCACCACCACCCGGTCCGTGATCCGATTCCCAAATGCGGAAAGCATTTTCGCTAGGTTTTATTAGTTGTTCGCAAAGGGCATGAAAGCACACTATTAGACATTGGAAATGTACTGCATATATGTTCTGGCACTGATACCACATTCTGTACAAAAAAAGCAGAATACTCTGAGACAGTAGTTCATCAGTGAATTTACTGTTGCACCAGTGTTGAGCATCTAATACACTGTAGGGCCTGATTATAATATTGGATATAAGACCAATACTGGATCATTAACTTATCAAAATTTTATGCAAGGGTTTCTGGTCTCAATAGGCCAGTGAACACAGAAACGACCTTGACAGGCATATTATTTATCCACTGGCATTGGTGCGAGGGTGTGGCACAGGCATTGCACAGATGGGGTGTTAGGATCTGCAGGGCATCGGGGTGCAGGTGTGGTCTGTGCAGACGGAGCATTAGCATCTGCGGGGTGCATTAATTTCTTCAGAGTTTGATTGTTGCATGATGGAGTTTGTTGCTGTGGTGACACAAGTTGTCCCATTCCTTTCCTCCCACCTCCATCCACCTGGGCTTACAGCTGTTTGCAGAACTTAGGGCACGGCCGTTTTTTTCTTTTTTTTTCCATTTTGGGCTGTTTTTGATCGTTTCCGCCAGAACACCTGTTCTGGGCTCAATTCTCAATGGATTCCTTCGGGACATAGACCAAACGTTTCACACAGGAAATCTGGAGGGCATGGCATCCTCCGATCTTTTCTGAGCAGCCTCGGACAAATCTCTGGGCCTAATTTGTAGTTTTTTCGGTGTTTGATGGCAGGCCAGCTGTAGTGTTAGATACCAGGCCCCAATCAACCTAGATTTTTGAGAGTATGGACTTGAGGATACCCCAGAGGGCATCACATACTCATATTGGACATACCTTGCATGTGCTGCACACCTCAACTCGGAGAATATGAGCCAGGTTCACCCTGCCAATGTTTGAGGCACTACAATGATTCCTGTCCATAATACCATGTGCATTGAAGGTACAGCATAGAGAAAGAATATTTGAAGTGGTATGAACATCAACATCGATCTGTAAGACTAGTCATCGTGCAACACGTCACGTCTCGGTTTTATATACTGAGCCGAAGGAAGGACTAGATAAGAGACTCCGGAACTGGAACCGGGAACCGGAGGATCAGAACTTCCGGAAAGTATATGGGGAGATAACGCAAGCACCACAGGACAGTAGGATGTGCATACTACCGAGGCCGGTGAAGGAAGGAAGACTGGGGAATTAACCGGAGGACGACTCAGTGCAAAGCGGAGAGCAAAGCAACATTAATTATCAAACTGAAGTACATGGCATATGTAAGGGGCTTATATAGCTAAGTCCTAATTGTAATCCTAAAAAGGGTTAACTCAGGTGACCTGTCGGACATAACAATAATACGAGTCCTAAAGAGGATAGAGAAGTGATGTCGGAGAAATTGACAATAAGAACATGGATTATAAAGACGGATAAACGGGAAACACTCAGTAATTCTTCATTGCGTAAAAACCCGATGATCCGCACTGGGTCTGAAGATATTCTGTCCGGTTCCAGGTTCTGGTACCGGACATGGACCAGAAAGTCAAGGACTGGAAAAGCATGGATATAACAGTATCCCCCTCTTGTGTTCCTTGCCCTCAAGGAACAGAGATGGAATTGTGGTGTCCAAAGATTAAAAATTCTGGAAATGGGTGGAATGAAGAGTTCCAAAACCGGAAAGGTTCTGGAAGGTCACGTGCTGTTGATATTGCAAAACCGCAGTCGTGCCGTGACTCATAACTTCTTTCTTCTGCTCCACCACCACCACCATACTCAATGCCCCCCTACACACCCGGATACAACCCCAACGATGGTGGCCGCGACCAGGAAGGCTCCGACGGCAACCAGAAGGGCAAGAGAAGAGCGACGTCCAGAGAACTCAAAGACGACCGGCGCCAGCAGAAGCGGCAGAGGAGGGAACAAAGGGCACAGGAGCGCCTGGAGCGCCTCCGGGTGGAGTTGGAAGAGGCCTCGGCGGCTCGGGTGGAAATGGAGGTGAGGGAGGCCTGGATCCGTCAAGAGTTGGATGGGATGGACTGGAAAGACGCGGAGGACGAGGAGGAAGAAACTGGGGAGGAGTCGGTTGGGGATGGGGGCCCCAATGATGAGACAGATAGTGACCAGGAAAAGGACCTGGGTCAAGGTGCGTCTCAGGGACCGGAACTGACCGGATACTAACCAGTCCCCAGAGTGCGACCAATGCAAGAAGGTCGCCGAGATCTGTGTAGTCGAGGGCGGTTCCCGTGCCACCACCACCGCCTGCAGCTGTTGCAAGGCAAAGAAAATCAAGTGCTCCTCGTCGGACCCTCAAAGCACATCAACCAGCGTGAGCTTGCAATAGCACAGGGAGTGAGGAAAACCAGAACAAGCTCCAGTAAGGCAACCACCCGACACCCTCGACCTCGATACGTCGAGTCGACACTGGAACTGGAGCTCAGCCCCGGGCCTACCAGAGGGTTTGGGGAGACAGGTCCCAGGACTCGCATCGACAATATGCGAGTCCTGATGGACAAATTCGAGTGTTGGCTCGTCGTGGTTGAGGAATTGTGGGACAAGTACCGAGTCCGGTTCCATCGGTCCCAGCTAGTTTTGACCGGGATGGTGAAGCTCATGTGCCGAGAGCACTTCCCGAATGGAGCCCCCTCCTGGACGTCGGAGATCATCCAGAGGTTGGAGGAGGACGAGGGTTCGGTGGCTCCCGAGGAAGAAAGGGAGGTTGAAGAGACGGAGCCGGAACCAAAGGTGGAACCGGAAGAGCAACAGATCCAGTACAGTCTGGAGTGGCCGGAAGGCTTCCGGACTGACGATGAAGATGCTGAGGAAGGGGAAGAGGAGGAAGGAAATGAGTCCCTGCCTCCGATTCAGGTGGAGGAGCAACCGGAGGAATCAGAGGGTGACTAAACATTTGTGATATAAAAGTTTTCTGAATTATTTTCTTTCTTGTTTTTCTTGAATGCTAAGAGAGTCTGGAGTCGACCGGAATAACCGGAAATACCGGGAGAGTAAGAAGGAAAAGGATTTCAAGGGTTTGGTCCAGGCTTGTTAGGAAAACGACGATGAACGTTGTCGATATGTTCATCGGCATCAAGGTCATCTGCACTAACCCAACTAAACTGTTCGTCGGTGTTCTCGTAGCCCTGCCATTCAACCAAGTACTGGAGTTGGGTCCGGGGCAACCAGAAACGGCGATCGATCTTCGAGTCAACAATTTGTTTGATCTCATAGTGTTCTTCGCCGTCAATGATTTCTACTGGAGCCAGAGGTGGCTCCTCGCGACCGGAAAATGGATTCGGAAAATGGGGCTCGAGTTGAGATATATGGAAGACCGGATGATCTTGTGAAAGGCTTTTTGGGAGGTGGATGGTATAGGGAGCCGCACTGGGTTCACCAATGACTTCATAAGGCCCAAGGTGAGTTTCCGAGAATTTCGGAGTGGGCCGTTTTGTCCGGATATACTTTGTCGTGATAAATGCTTGGTCGCCAATCTGGAACCGGGGATCCGGAATACGTTTCCAGTCAGCAGTTTCTTTATATCGCTGCTGAGCGAAAGTGATTTGGTCCCAGAGGTACTGATGAAGGTCCTGGAGATCAACAACGTAGTCTTTGGCATACTGTTTGCGACATTGCGTTCCGGGTGGATATTGATAGCCGGATTATAGCCTTTATTCACAAAGAACGGAGATATTCCGGTAGAAGCATTTGGAGAGTTGTTCAAAGCGAATTCAGCTAGGGGAAGTAGTTCGTGCCAGTTGTCCTGCTGGTACGAGGTATACATCCGGATATATAGTTCTGGTTCATGTGTTCCGTTTGTCCGTCTGCTTCCGGATGATAACCGGAAGTATAATGCAGCTCCATAAATAGGAGTTCGCCCAAGGACCGGAAAAAGGATGAAATAAATTCGGAGCCCCGGTCACAAGTGACATGGGAAGGGACACCGTGCTTCGAGAAAACATGAATAAGGAAAAGCCGGGCAAGCTCCGGAGAGTCAATATGAATGTCACAAGGCACGAGAATGACCTGCTTAGAAGCACGGTCAACTATGACAAGAATAGTGTTGTACTCGCCGGAGACCGGTAATTGTTCAATGAAGTCGATAGAAATGGAATCCCACGGCCGGATGGGAACCGGAAGTGGCTTAAGCAATCCGTAAGGACGGTGCCTAGGCTTTTTGTTGCACTGGCAAAGAATACAAGATCGACAATAGTCCCGGACGAAGTTCCGGCATTCCAGCCAGGTATATTTTTGGCAGATGAGAGCTAGAGTGCAATTCTGACCAAAGTGACCGGAGAGAACATGGTCATGCGAATACTGGAGAACACGTAATTGTAGCTCCGGAGAAGTTCCGGAGACCAGAGGCACATAATGCGCTCATCGAGCTGGAGGAGACCAGAAGGATCAAGAGTCCAGCGGGAAGGGTTACCAGAGTTCGCAGCATTAATACCGGAAACAGCGGCAGAATCATCGTTGAGATGGTTGCGGATATCTGAATAAAGTTTCTCAAGATCCATAACAACGGTAGCTCGAAGGACGATTTCCTCGAGAAAGGTAGCGCAGAGAGATGCAGAGAGTTGATCTTGGGTGAAAATTGGGCGAAGGTTTTGCGGATTGAGTTGGCCATAAGCCCTATCCCCCTCTTTAGGGTAGACGTCCCATCGTCTAGTCAATGCATCGGGTTTACCTCCGAGCTTTCCGGGCCGGAACCGGATTACCATGTTGAAATGGCAAAGGTACTCGGTCCACCGGACTTGGTGGCGAGTAAGAATTTTCGTTGTCGCAAAGTACTCCAAGTTCGTGTGGTCCGTGACAACGTCGACCAGAAAGGTAGATCCCTCCAGATAATGTCGCCAAATGGTGAAGGCATCGAAAATAGCGAGGAGTTCCTTGTCGTGTGTGTCGTAGTTGAGCTCCGCTGGACCAAGTGTCTGTGACCGGAACACAACCAGGTGGATATCACCATCGTCTCCTTGAATTGAGAGAATGGCTGCGATCACGTAATCAGAGGCATCAGATTCAATGGTTACTTGACAACCCGGAATCCAATGGTGCAAGACCGGAGCCTCTGTATAGGCGTGTTTTAGTGTGTCGAAGGATAATTGGCAATCTTCTGACCAATTCCATCAGACGTTCGACCAGGTGAGCCGGGTGAGCGGAATTGTGATGGAAGAATAATTCCATATAAAACACCGATAGAAATTGCAAAAACCAAGGAAGGATTGAATATCCTTGACTTTGCGGGGAGTAGGCCAGTCCATGATAGCTGAGACCTTCTCTGGAGACATCCGGAAACCTTCCGGAGACAGGATGAATCCGAGATACTCGCAAGTGGTTACGCTGAACTCGCATTTTGGAAGTTTGCAATAGAGTCCTGCGTTCCGAAGACGTCGTAAAACTTCCCGGACGTGACTAGTATGTTGGGAAGGGTCATCGGAATAGATGAGGATATCATCCAAGTAGACGACGACGTAAATGTCCAGCAGATCAGCGAAAATAGTGTTCAAGAACCACTGAAAGGCAGCCAGAGCATTTGTAAGTCCTTCCGGAACAACCCGGAAGTTGTATGAGCCATAGCGAGTACGGAAAGCTGTTTTGGGCTCATCACCTGGAGCAATCCGGAGAAGATGATAGGCGTGCCGGAGATCGAGTTTGGTGTAAATTCGTGCTTTTCTGGGAGCATCGAGAAGGTCGGTGATAAGTGGAAGTGGATATGTATCCTTCTTCGTGATCCGATTTAGACCTCGGTAATCGACGCAGAGCCGGAGAGAACCGTCCTTCTTTTTAGCGAAGAGGATTGGAGCCCCATGACTAGACCGGGACGGATATATGAATCCGGCCTTAAGGTTATTGTCAATGAACTCCCGAAGAGCAACTAACTCATTCTGGGAGAGAGAGTAGACGTGGCCGACCGGAGGAACTTCGCCTTCCTGGGTTTCAATTTTAAGGTCATATTCTCGATGAGGAGGAAGATTGTACGCCTCCTTCTCCGAGAATACGTCGGCGAAATCATGGTATTCTGGAGGAAGACCGGAAAGGTCCGGAACGTCAGCTGAAGCAGAACGAGCCTGGGCATCCTCTGTAGGACAAGCACGCAAGGTATACTGAACAGTATCCTTGTCTCGAATAATAGCACTATAAGCCGCAGCAGATACCAGTGACGCAAGGGGAACAGAAGTGAATGGACGAGGCTTAGGAGCCTCCGGAAGAGGCGGAGATGCCTCGGAAGTGTCCATAGAAGGACTGGAATCTGGCGAAGACGTTGGAGTCGGTGTAGGTTTCTCGTCCGGAAAAACCGGAATCAGAGATTCCTCGTCCGTAATCGGAACTACCGTAGCTGGAACAGACTTAGCTGTCTGTGATGTCGACGATGAATCACCGGATTGACCGGAACGGAATGATATAGTGGCATCAGACCAGTTAATCAACGGATTAAAGCGGTTGAGCCAATTGTATCCCAGAACCAAGTCACAAGGCGAATCAAGATGGGTAACGAAGAATTCCATAGGATGGACGTCGCCAGATGGGAATCGGATTAGCAGACAGAGCTGCCGGTTGAAGAGCCATCGAGATACCGGAGTCTAACCGGAGCAACCGGATACGGTGAAAACCCATTTTTTTCACATTCTTTCAACGATATAAAACAATGAGAAGAACCAGAATCAATAAGAGTTCGCAAGCGGATTTTGAATCCCGACGCAATTCGTGACAGTATGGAAAGAGATATGGTTGCATATTCTTCCGGACCGGAATGGGTATAGTCCGACCGGAACGTAGAGATGTGAAGTTCGACGTAAAGGGCATTAGGGGAAAGAGTGGAAGCATTGAGGCAAACCTCAGGAAGCACCCCGGAGTTAACAAAACTCGGACCGGATGCTGAGGTATCCGAGCTACTGATTATTTTTTGACTCAGCGGTTTCGGCGGGTGTAGCAGGCTTTTCAGCCATCGCAGATGCCGCCTTGGCCTGAGTGTATTCCGGACGCTTCCGGCACTCCAAAGCTGAATGACCGGTACCTCCGCAGAACATGCAGAGATTGAGTCGAGATCGGTGTTCTCTTTCATCCTTGGTGAGTCTCCCGTGCTTATCGAGTTTGTCGGCATACGGCTTTGGAGTCCGACCGGAAGACTGCTGAGCTGGTCTATCGGAAGTGGCCTTTGTCGAAGATGATGACGAAGTAGGGTTGCCAGACTTCTTTCCAATGGGTTTCCAACCGGAAGTGAAATTAGATGGTTTAGACGACGAGTTGACGCTCTTGTGATCCTTTGACTGTTGACCGGAATTTCTGGAGTTTCCGGGATTACCGGAACCAGTACCACCACTGCTAATCTTCTCATGCTCCCGCTCTCGCTGTTTCTCCAACTCGCATTTCCAATAGCGAGCATCAATCCGGCGGGCAATATCTTTAATCCCAAGCAAGGTGTTGACATAGTTGTGGTGAACCATTTCATCCTTGAGCAAGCGAGGAAGACCCTCATAGAATTGATGTCGCAGGGCATTGTCGCCCCATTGGGTAAGGACTGCGAGACGATCGAAACCGATGATATAAGTGGCAATCCGGTCTCCGGATTTCATCTGGCAAGACCGGATGAGATCTTCAGCATCTCCCACCGGATCTTGCGGACCAAAATTCTCCTGGAGTTCCTGAATAAAGCGCGGAAAATTTCCGTCCCAAGCCGGAACGGAACCGGAGTCGTAAAGATTTGGTTCGAACCACTGCTGAGCAGTGCCCCGGAGATATGACATGATATAGAAGATCTTGTCATCATCCGAGATAAAATCCTGGTGACGTTCCGCAAAATGCAGGTAACATTGAGTGAGAAAAGACTGGAGTTTCGCGGAGTCGGAGCCATCAAAAGTATCTGGGTTACGGAGATTCGAGCGAGTAGAACGAGGTGGAGCCGAGGAATGTGTGACATAAGACTGAATTGCATCCTGGAACGTACGGATAGTGCTGACAAGCAACTGTTCCGCAGACTCGGGATCTGGGGAAGGAGGTCCCGCCGGACCGGGTCCATGTCCGGGTCCGGGAGGAGGACCGCCAGGACCACCAGGGCCACCCCCACCTCCACCACCTCCTCCTCCAGGATGACCTCCACCTCCACCATCTCCGGGAAGATCACCTCCATCATCATCGGGATCAGGAGGGTCTCCGTGTTCCGAACCGGAGGGTGTATGATCGCTACTGCCATCGCCAGGTTCCTTGGCCTGAGGAACCAGAGGTTGTCCGGTAGAACCGGATTCCTCCACATCCTCAGCAATAGGAGGATAAGGAATCGGTGAAGTGCTCAGCTGAATGACTCGAGCACGATCCGGATATGGAGATCGAGGAAAAACAGTAGGATTTTCTGGAGTATGAGGACTTTGAACAAGTCCCGGAACATTAACCGGAAAGATTGTCGGAGCAGAGAGGGAGACCGGAGCTGTTGTTGCAGCTGACCGGTGTGTGCGGATAGCGACATTAGGAGGAAGAGCAATTTGGCCAGAGGGAATAGTTGACATGGAATGAGAGGGTGAAGACAAAGGAACAATCTGCGAGTAGAGACAAGATTTGCGATGACCCTCAGAGATATCGGGTGCCACAGGATTAGAGGGTAGGTGTGACATAACCAGCCAGGATAGGTGAGTTTGATAATACTGTTATATACCGAGCCGAAGGAAGAACAAGATGAATGAGTCCAGAACTGGAACCGGGAACCGGAGGATCGGAACTTCCGGAAAGTATATGGGGAGATAACGCAAGCACCACAGGACAGTAGGATGTGCGTACTACTGAGGCCGGTGAAGGAAAGAGGACCAGAGGAATTAACCGGAGGACGACTCAGTGCAAAGTGTAGAGCAAAGCAACATTAATTATCAAACTGAAGTACATGGCATATGTTAAGGGTTTATATAGCTAAGTCCTAATTGTATTCCTAAAAAGGTGCGAGTCAGGTGACCTGTCGGACATAACAATAATACGAGTCCCAAAGAGGATGAAGAAGTGATGTCGGAGAAATGGACAATAAGACCATGGATTATAAAGACGGATAAACGGGAAACGCTCAGTAATCCTTCATTGCGTAAAAAGCCGGTGATCTGCGATGAGTCCGAGGATATTTCGTCCAGTTCTGGGTTCTGGTACCGGACATGACCGGAAAGTCAAGGACCGAGAAACCATGGATATAACAAGGACACCATGCCCTATGGAATTATACTAGTGTGGGCCCCATATAGTTTCTAGACCTCTAGAGCAAGAATTGGGGCCATGACAGCCAATATGCATGAAAATTATCAAAAAGTGCCCAAAATGGGGGGGGGGGGGGGGGGGGGGAAAGCGGCTGTGCCTGATGTTCTAGTCTCTCCTAGACAGACACTTCAACATGAGGAAGCTTGTACCTCGCTTGTTGAAGCCTGTTAGTGCCTGTTAGTTACCGCACCCCTCCGATCAGGGTATCACCTTATTACCAATCATCGGAGTTTGAATCTCGATGCAGACATCATCGACTTACCCACAATACAATTTGTACACTAAAAAACCACCCTCAGGGGTGGGATAATTCAGTGTGGGCTTGTGGCAGTTTTTCATGTTTTTTTCGAGGACAAAATATCAATTTAGAGTGTTATCCCTTTGACAACGGTTGGGTCACATGACATTTTTAGTGTCTGTCTCCTGCTTGTTTTAAGTGTTTTGAGAAAATTCTGAATATGCAGAACCTCGTGCACAGGCATAAATGTTCAGTTTAGATGCATCTTTCATGAAAAATCATGTCTCTGATTAATCTTCCTTTGTGTTGTGATTCAAACTCCGATGATTTATAATAACGACATGGGAGGGACGCGGTAACAACAGGACTACTTATGTTCCGCAAAGAGCTGTAACCCAATGTATAAATTATCCCCGGTTAGTGTTCTGCGCTACTCCACTCTCATGGTCCATGCACTGTCACATCACATGTAGTTACCATTATGCCATGTAGCATCACACTGTAGTGCTTGCACCTTTGTACCCATACCACACTAATGGTCAGCTGTCCCTTGGGGTCTTCCTGTTGTATCGTGTCATCCATGTCTCTAGCATCTCCCTGGAGTCAAGCTTCCTCTGCAGACCACTCACCCTTCCTCAGAATCCCCAACACCCAATTCTTTGCCGCAAATTTACCTCTCTTCTTCATGATATGGTCAGGTGGGAAAAACACAATGTCAAGCTGTAGAGATCTTCTGTCACTGCTGGTCAAGGTGAACATAGCCACAGACCTTCCTGAAAGTCAGTGCCATACCGTTGCCAAGGCAGTTGTGCACATTGCATCTTGTCTTTTCCTTGACCCGAGCACAATACTCACTAGTCATCCTCATGGGCATTGGGGGTCTGCCGAAAGTACCTTGTGGTTTGTCCTGACGGGGGTTGGCCAAAAAGCTGAAATTTTCCTAAATTTTGTGTTGATTGATGAAAATTTTCGGTTTTGTCACGCACATTTTGGTGCAATACTTGTGAGGACCCATGATTATGGCTTTGGAGGTTAGATCCCAAAATCAGCCATGCTGAAAATTTTGTCTGGACTTTTGGCTGCCCAGGGTCCAAAAATTTTGTCCGGACTTTGGATCTGACTTCAAATTTGACAAAAAAAAGGGCCAGAAGTCTTTAAAAATCGCAAAAAAAAACACTCTCTACATTAAATAAATTGGTATTTACCCTGCCTTTAAATCTTTTGGGCTCTGGCTCAGCTGGTGGCAAGCCCTGTCTCAGCCATAAGCACCCCCAGGTCTTTTAAAGGGACATGTTACATATAAAGGGTCATTGTTTCACAGACAATGTATCTTTTGAAATCCAAAATAGTAGGACAAAGTGTGGCTCATGGCACCTCATGGTGTCTTAAATCAGTGCAGAGGCCAGTGCCACCCTGATTGGCCATTGTCCGGACTTTGATCTGACCTTCCAGAAATAAATCCCCTTGTCCGGACTTAAGATCCAAGCTGTCACCACTGTCACCTTGATTTGTCCAGACAAAGATCTGAGTTACTGTACCAAGTTGTAGGGTAGCAACAGCCCCGGGACCATTACATGGCCGTTGCCTATTTTTTAGGCAACAGGCAGCCCCATGAGTGTTGCGGTTGCTTGAATAGGCAACCAGAATTTTAATTTAATAATTACCCTTTTGGGTGGCCATTGCGCCACCCACTGTCGCTCAGAATAGTAACTGTTGAACAATGAGAAATTATGGTGAAGCGCGAATCTCAGCGGGTGATGTGGAAGAAGATATTTGGGCATACAATCCTCGTGGGGAATTATGGGCAAAGGGAGGTGTACTGGCGGATGATTCTGACTCAGAAAGCGAGAAGGCAGGGAGCAGCGATAATTATGAACCAGGTGACAACTAGTAGACCACCGTGGTAGCTCAAACTATTTTTTTTACAATTTTTTCAATGTAACACAAAATTTCAGGCAACCGAGCTCACCGTTACCGTTACTGACCAAAAAATAGGCAATGCAACAAGCGAGCCGTTACCGTTACCGTTGCTACCCTACAACTTGGTACAGTATGCAGACCAAATCTGAAAATTTGTCCGGACTTTGGATTCAACCTCCAAAACCATAATCATGGGTCCTTACTTGTGCCAGTATAAGATAGATACTGAAATATCATGTACTAAACCACGCGAGCCACACGTGAGTGATCTGCCATCAATGTGTTTGGCATGTCCCACCATGGAAAAAAATCCAGCAGCTGTCAAGGTCAGTTTATATGTCATTTAGGGCCTCCCTGGATTTTTCACTCAAGCTACAGGCCCTTGAATCTAGCTTTCCTTGCCAAGTTTGTAGCTTTGCTCAATGCCAATTAAAAGAATTCTAAACCTCTCATGTTCTGCATATCCCCGAACCATCAGACAGTTTCTTAGTGATTCAGATGCCATTGAATGACTGCAAAATAATGTGCATTGCGCCCCGCATAGTGCGTATTGGTTATTTCACAGGAAGTGCCAGGTGAAAGGGAATTTGGAAGCTGTAAATACAGTCCTGCAGAGCAGACTCTCTTATGCCTTGTCAGATGGGTGGCCACACATTACAAAGGTGGTGCAGAGTGCCACCTGGAAAATTTTGGGCTTCCACAGGGGTAAGAAATTCATGTAATCCCCTTTATCCTCCTTTGGTCAAACACTGTGCCCCCCCTTGGATTTTTTATTTCACTTTGAGAATTGCAATGACTGTCTCAACCCTTCCCATCTCAGCTCGTCCCAGGCAACCACTCACAAATATTTTTACACTGCACTAAATTGATTTACAAAGAGTTGTCAACTGCAGTGGCCCGGCTGTAATAGAAAATGCAGATTGGGGGGGGCAAAAAAAGAAATGCGAGGTCGAGACTCGAACTACAAAGCCCGTAAGAAGCAAAACTAGAGAGACTAGCACTATTAACCACTATGCCAAGCAATAGACTAAAGGCATGTGTCCCTTGCAGGTACCTTGACCAAGCACCTTTTGAATATTTATTATAATTATTTATTTTCTCCCACATATCGGGCCCAAATTTTCGGTGCTTGTCGGACTGTCGAATTGGTTGAATGAGTCACGCGTCACACCCCCTGTCGAAAATGTCATAGTACAGTAATACAGATATGCTGATTCATAATGTCAGGCAAGAAGCTTTCTCTTTATGTTGATCCAGGTATTCAAGTTCGAAATGGCTGTACCGAAAGGGGGAATAGGGAGAATCAGAAAACTACTGCAGAGACCCATGGTTCTGGTAGAAAGGGTGTACACAAATTTTGACCTGTAACATGATTTACCCCTATCTGACTTTCTTATGATACGGCATCTTATCTTATCGCGAATACCATCATCGGGCTGTGCACTCGTTATTGGCGCCACAGTCGCTCCGACTCAGGCCCTACAGCTACTGTACTCTATCCTTTCGTCGTCCAACCGTTTCTTCCCTGCACCCGCTCATCGGTTCAAAACTGATCAGAATGCTTGAAACTGCACCCACCGGACCCCTTCATAATTCTGAAGATGCAATGCGACCAAATGCTTCTCACGGGCCACTTTCGACGCAGACAATAGATAGTTGGGACAGTGTGAGTCTGGGCCATCTCCCTCTGAATCAATGGTCAACTTTGAATTTGCGCCGGTTTCTCTTAGCTTCGCACCACACTGAAGGTTCTGGAAGACACCGGAGTAGATCCGCGTAGTGCGGTTTTGTCCCTTCTTCAAGGGGTTACTGGCGAGGCTGGAACACCTGTTCTGGATGCCACCCCCTTGTCTCACCTTGAAGATCGTCTTGGGACAAACTATGTTCCCTCTGACAGTGAGCGGAGGGAGATCCGCGATTTCTGCGCCCTGGGCATGCAAAAACTCGCCATTGTCGACCGAGAATTGGAAACTATTAAAGATTCAGTTGCAACGATCCTGGCTAGACGGGTGGAAATCCAGCAGGAGATCGATCCCTTTCTGGCCCTCATTTCGCCGATGCGGGCGTTGCCGCCTGAGACCTTGCAGGAAATCTTCATGGCTTGCCTGCCCGTGGACCATTATGCGATCATGCACGTCTCTGAGGCGCCCCTACTCTTTGGGCGTGTGTGCAGTGCCTGGAGGACGATATCATTGGCAACCGCTGCACTCTGGTCGTCCATCCACGTCGTGGTTCCGTATCCGGACTCCACCGAAATTTTCACAGACGATCCACCCATAACGTCTATTCTAAAACGCTGCGAGGCGATGCAGATATGGCTTTCACGCTCGGGCAACTGCCCGTTATCGATAACCCTTTTCGTCCCATATCAATATCCCGCGCACAGCCAACGTTTCATACATGCACTTCTCCCATACAGCCGTCGATGGAAGGAACTGAAACTGTCTCAGATCTCCCCCGAAAACCTAAAAATCCTCAATAATCTGACTCCGGCTGATGTCCCCTGTCTCGAATCGATCGATATCCTCGACAACATGTCCACTCAGGAAGGGTTCGGAGACACACTCCAATTTCTACTTATCCCTCCTCGACTGTGTTCCATCACTGTCAGCTACTATGACGGAAGGCTTTCACTGCCATCCTGTGCATGGGGCCAGATTACCACCCTACGCTTGCAATCTCACATTGCATTTTTTAATCTTGACATAGACCAGCTCATGCGCATCCTTGAGCAGTGTGTCAATCTAGGCGAATGCCGACTAGCCTTCCCTACATCACCAACAGATCAGCCCTCGTCTACACCTTCACAAATCACCTTAGCACGGCTGCACACATTTTCTGTTCACGCGGATATGTCTACCAAATCGGTATTCAATCTGGCGAAGATTCTCGATCGCTTTACTCTGCCTGCACTGGGTGAACTCAGTGTTCTCGGCGTACCCTTGCGTATGATAGGGGATGATGACGAGGAGCCGGAGCCAATGGATGTTATGTCGTCTTTAGAAGGCCTCGTATCACGCTCTTCCTGCATCCTCAAGGGATTGTCGGTTCACAGCATAACTGGCAATATGGAGGCTCTACTTCGGTGTCTCCACGGTTCTCCGCTCTTGCAAGATCTGGAGTTGGAATATGATCCGAGCCATTTCTCTGCTCTCCCTGACCCTCTTTCTGTCCTCGAAGCTCTGACTGTTCATGCATTCGCATCGTCCGAACCACCCGTGTGTCCCAATCTCATAAATCTTCGACTCTCGCGGTGTGATGTCACCGCCCAATCGCAAGCGGCAGTCATTAATCTCCTTCGGTCCCGTTGCCAGCCAGATCCACCCGATCAAATCAGGCGGTTGAAGAACGTTAAAGTCTCACTAGAACGCAATTTCGCAGATCTTGCTGAGCTGGTCAAGTTGCTCAAGATCAACGACGGGCCGCGTATTTTTATTACGGAACCGTATAATCACCTGAAACATATGAACAAGACTGAGCGCTGGGGTGGACTCCCGCCGCCGAGCCCATCTCTATTTCTCTAGAACTCTCTCGATGGAAATTTAGGTCCAAGTATCAGTGACCAAAGAAGGTAGTACTCACTTGCAATGTTTGTTTGACGATCCTTGCTCGCCCGATTCACTAACTCCTCCGTCTCGAGAATCCACATAGTTTGACGCCTGTCCGGACTCTGTTCGGTGCCACCACGTAACCCTTCTATCAACGTATATGAACTATTGTACTGTGGATACCGAAACCTGTTGTCGTCATCTAACGCAATATCATCGCGTTTCTTCTCAGGCGAGATCGCTGGGACTCTCTCATTATAAACTCGCTCGTATCCTCGAAACTGTGATTGTACCTCGCTGATGCCCTTGACGTGCTCCTTCTCTACCTTCTAAATCCTCATAGCGCCCAGAACAACAATCCAACTTCGCCGGTCATTCTGCCGCACGTACAACTGGTTCCTTACGCAACTCGACAAGTTCCTACTCTGATAGTGCTCTGTTGTTTGGAAATTTCACAACACATTCCTTAGGTCATCCTGATTGATCCTTTTCACGAATGGTCTATAATGAATCGAAATCGACACTCCACAGGTCGCGATTGATAATCATTCGCGGGGAAGAAGCCGCGATATCAAACCTTGTCCCACGGCCGGCACATACAAGATGTACATCCAGCACATGCGCCAATGGGCCTTCGAGTCCTGAAAACGCGTCCCGACCTCGGCGGAATGGAGCCATGCAGTGGCCAGGGCCGCCCATCAACGATGACCTGGCAGTGCCTTCTAGTGATGTAACTTCATTGGAAAAGTAACCCGGATGTGCAGGGGAAGGTTGTAACTCCCCTCACTCTTAAATAGCACCCTATTCACTCCCGTGTCACATTCAGCGTGCGATAAACCGACAAATATACTTGGCAGGTTCTTTACGGGATACCTGTGGCCCTCAATACGACAGCAATACAGTGCAACCAGACACTCTCCCATGTTTGTCGTTCAGAAGCCAGTGGAGTGTATTAATCTTCGCTCTCCTCCTATCGCTGATTTGATATGTCATTCTAGGTTCAACCTTCCCTCTCCCAGAAGTATATAATGTCAACCCTTTGTCTTTCGTGACAAATACCCGGTGCGCTGCATACCCCATCGTTCTCCGTATGGCCAGTTCAGGCTCTCTCGGCCCTACCTTCGGGCAATGGCTGCTCGCGCTGTTTCTCCAGGCAATGTAATTATCCGTGTCTCGTATAATGCTTGTGAGCACTTCCCTTCACACCCCTTCAGATTATACGGAATGGGCCTCCTTCAAGTCTACCTGTAAACCAATTATGGTATGCCTCCACCGTTGAGGCTCAGCACAAATCGAATCCATAAATTTACTTCTTCTGGTACCACAAGGATAGCTGGACCATCAAGGCGTCGGTCAGTGTCGTTAATTCTACTTTTCTCACATGCTGTTCTGACGAGTCCCCAGGTTATCGCAATCACGTAAATCCACGGTTCCCCCAGAATACGCGCTAATATTCGGAACAGGTTCTTCGAGTCATTCGAGATGGCGTCGTATTTCAGCGCGTCGTATTCATATCTCATCGACGGCTTCGGGAACCGCCAAAATCTCCGCATATACAACTGGTGCGTGGCAGCACAGCTCGATGGTGGTCGCTTGCTCAACAGCGATTTGGATTACAGGCAGACTATGGCTGCACTTCTCACAGTGGTACCGGTCTCCCTGGAGCTTCGATCCCCTGTTCGCTTAACATTGCATTACCAACAGTATCTGTCGACATTCGTAGCGCAGATGTATGTCTGGAAACCTCACCTGACAGAATATCCTTTTGATTTGAGTTTATCAGATACTTTGCCCATTGCATTTATCGGCGTAAGGATTTTTCATCGAACTCCACCCAGAGGACAACGGTCTGATTCCTCAAATATCAGTGCACCAGAAGAGCAAGGTCATCCCCATCATCATCGTAGTTTTGGCCCTCGCGTGCCTCGGTAAGCGACTGGGTTGGGCGTTCCAGCTGACTCATATTCTGGCATTATAAGGCGGGGGAATTGGTGCGCAGCTCAGATACTCGGTACTTCGTTGCAGCTAACAATCCTTCTCCTGCAGGCCAAGTTGTCCGCAAGTGAGTACCGTCCCGAGGCTACTACCCCTGGATGTCAAATGAGCGTACTCATTTTCATTCGTAACTTAGCATCCGAGTCACCGGGTTTCCCAACCTCCACGAAACGACGGTCCGTCATCCCCCTCATCGCATAATCATATCAATCGAAATTTCAACCAGGCAACACGCACGATCCAAGCCGTCTTCGCGCTCGCATGCGACATACTCATTACCGGCGCACTCTGCTGGCACCTGAACCAGAACCGGACCGGGATCCAGTCGTCCGTCCTCCACAGCCCATCACACCCTTACCCAGGGATGGCAAGTTCGCATTGTGATTGTGAAGCGCCGTGTGCTGGGAGTAGGGGGGGGGGGGGTCTATTACATGATCTCTGATGTCTCTGCGGCGTGGATAATCACGCACCTACTTTGGTATTCCATTTACCCATCTCCCCCGCGTGGAGGCTTTCGAATTCCCGACAGCCGAAAAGATGGACATAATCAACGCCTCCGAGCCCAGCGTCCTCCCCAAGTAGCACGCCAGACTTAATATTTATCACTCGTACATCCTATTCCCACATATCGCTCTGGGTGTTGCGCTCGTCGTTCGAATTTCCTCTCCCCCCATTCCCTCCCCGCCTCCCGGTTTATACACGAGAGTATCTCGCCGATGATAGAGACCGGCCTTCTTCAGCCATTCAACCAGCACGGAAAGGCCGCCGACACTTACACTCCACCCCCGACCATGCGCCCCGGCGCCTCGACCCACCCGCGCCAGCACTCGACGAAGCCCGCGGGCTCCGCGCCCTCGACGACGCGGTGGTCCGCCGCCCACGAGACGTTCATCTGCAGGCGGCGCGCGCCGCGCATCGGGGGCGTTGCGTTCTCTGTTGTGGGTCAGCAGCTTGCAAAGGAAGGGAGAGGAAGAGAGGAGAGGACGCACCATCCCACCACCGCGCGCCGACGTCCCACACCCACTCCGCGCGCCCGAGCGCGACGATCGCGACGCCGCCGCCGGGGACGAGCACGGGCGCGGCCCAGCCGCCCGCCGCGCCGATGTTGAATACGGTGAGCGTTGCGCCGTGCGGGCCTGTGGAAAGGGAAAATAGGGGGTTAGTGTTGGGTGAAAAGGGGGGAAGGAGAGGGAGTAATGTTATAACCGAGAGAAGGTAACGAAAAGAAATGAACGGAAAACCAAGGGAGGAGACACGCGTCACGTCGCGTCTCCGGAGAGAAAGAAAAAAGAACAATAGCGTACGGGGATCGCCAAGGAAGGAAGACGGGAGGACAGCTAACAAAAGGGCGGGAACGATCGGAAAGCACGACGCCAGGCTGGCGGAAAGCAGCACACACCGCGCATGTCTCCTTCGAGCGCGAAATCCCAGTGGGGCCACGTCTCGACTGACAGCGAAAGCGCGACGCGTCCCAAAGCGGATACAACCAACCCGCGGCACCGCGAGGCTCTGCGGGGGCGGACGAACGTACGGTTGAGAAAATACGATAAAATGGAATGGAAACAGCACACACCTTCTCCATCGCGCGCCACATCACATACCGCGTCCGTCCCAGCTCCAGCACCACGTCCTCCCCGTCCTTGCCACCCACACCTACACCCACACCCCCCCCCCCCGCTGCTACCCGCTGTAGCCAAGAACGCCTCGACGTCCCCCCGCTCGATGCGCCCCGCGCGCCCGCTTCCGGGCGCGAGCCGCACGGGGTCAACGCCGCGCGCGCGCGCGAGGTGGCGCACCGCGGGCGTCGCGAGCACCTCCATGTCCGTCGAGGTGGAGGGAGTGAACGCGGGGTCGAGCGGGTGTGGGCGGCGCGCTGGCTTCTCCTCCACGAAGTCGTTCCCCTGCGGCCGTCTTTTCAGGGGTGAATATTCCACGTTTGAGGCGTAGAGACCTGGCTATTTTATAATGTCAAAATCTGATCATACTGAGGCCAGAACTGGTGAGCTTACGTATGGCGCGCCTCAGGAATTTAGCAAAGTAGGATGTGACATATTTCTTCCAATCCGGATGGAAAGCCTCGAAGTTGACGCCAGCGGGTGTGAAGCCGAAAGGGATGCTGATGGCCTTTGTTAACAACTTGGGGTAGCGCTGTGTAAGAAACTTTGTGTTAAATAACAAGATGTTTCTCACAGTGTTATTAACATGTAAATTACATTTCTCACATTTGGGCTCCCCGGAGGCATGTAATTTATGTGTGAGGAAGGGGGCCTCGGCTAGCCCCGGGCCACTGATGTTCGGCTTGTGAAGGTTATTGAAGAGCTTGGAAAATTGTCTTTGTTCATCCTCTGGGACGGTGGGGCTCCTTCGTAATTTCTACGCCCGTTTTCCACTGAATTTCCACGAGAAACCTTGGAAAAAAATGGCTCTAAGCGCGATTACGTCATGTTAAAAAGCCTGTTATTTACATGGCCTTGTTATTTAACGGGAGGGGGGTTTTGAATCTCACATTTCTCACAAGGCGAAATTTGATTCTTACACAGCGCTAACTTGGGGGTAGAGGGCCGTGGCTGCGCCCGGCAGGATCTCGTACTTATCTTTTTCCCATCATGCCGATTACGCCGCTTAGTAAGCTGGTCATCCCAAAACCACCCGGACATACACGGCAAACCCGGAAGTCATCGGAATCCACTGATCTGCCAAACCGTTGGAATCCAATGTAAATTGATTGCCGAATTTTTTATTTTATTTAATCAAGCCCACTTCTTGCATTCAAAAAATATGAAATAGAGTGTATTTGCACTGCCCATTTTCTTTTCGCCATCACTCGTCGTTTTTAACCGACCCAAATGATTGATGTGATTTCGATGAGGCCCAGGCAGACCAGGCCGTGTATTTACTTCGGCAGGTCCAGGGCAATATTGAAAATGTGCTGGGGCACTTGGAAGGAGGTATATACTAGACTTATTAATGTTTGTACCCTCTGAATGAGCCTACGGGCAGGCATGGGACACGAGATGATCTTAGCTGAGTCACGCCTACCATATTCGGTTGCATCAAATTTCTCACAAGCCACATCAAATTTTTGACAAGACAGTCGTGCAAATACGCTCTAATGTAGCGAGCAAATGGAGCTGTGAACCGTCGGTCAACAACCCAGTATGTAATGATACTACAAACTATTGCCATCAAAATAATGTCCATTGGATTCCAACGGTTTGGCAGATTGTTGGATTCCGATGACTTCTGGGTTTGCCGTGTACAGTACACCTACTGCCCACCGAACTACACCTGGACATCGCAGGTGTTCAAGAACGTTGGAGACTGCCTGAAGTCTCTGGGGCCAGAGATGAACCAACGGGGCTCGCAGCGGGGAGGGTGTAGCGGTGAAAAGACCCAATGATGACTAATCTACGGAAGCTACAGCCAAACATGTACAATCTACCCTAGATATCTCTGGCATGCTGCCAGGCATGCCACAACGTAGACAGCAGAGAAAGAACACGCGGGCAGGCAAAATCGGATTGCACACATAATTGAGGAGGTGTGGATAGACAGGCACCATTTAAACATGTTTCGGCCACACTACCCTGTGAATATGTACTCAACCGACAGAAACACAATAGAGAACAGAAAGACAACCAAAACATACCTGGTGATAAGTATGGATCGGAACACACACATTTTCGTGGTGGCATGAACTGACAGCAGCATTTGAACGGGAGTAGGCAATGCTGGTCAGAGAATACATGCTCAGGGCCCTAAAGAGTCGAGAAAGAGAGGCAGGACATAAACTGATCGCCACCGTCTGGATTGAGAAGGCTGGACATTCAGCTTTCGACACCCCTCATTTTTGGCCGAAAGCTGTGAAGAGGTGGCAGCACCAGGGAAAAGAGACAGAAGTAAATAAAAACAGCACAGCCGCTAAAGAGGTAAGGAAAAAGTGAATGAAGTATAGGGACAGCCACTAAAGAAGTCAGACACAGCCACTAAGGAGACTATCTTAAAAAATCGGAGACAAGTAAATAGGGAGACTTTTAGCCCCTCGGAAGAATGTGTCAAGAGTCGGTTACTCTCGGAGGCCGACGGAAGTCCGGGACGTCCTATCAAGATGAAGATGTGAAGTGAGCAATACGGATGGGGACTCTCTTGTGATAAAACTTCGTAGGTAGGTGTGAAGTCTGGATGGAGTCCGAACAGAGGTCTGAGGCGGGTGCCGATAAATAGAGCGGGCTTGGCTTCAGCTCGTGCGCTGCGCCTTTCCCTATGCCCAAGGCCCGATTTCGAGAAGTGACAGGTTGAGAGTGAGACAGAGATAAGGCACAATCTTAGTCGATATTCAAACTGAGATAAGTGTAAGTACATGGTGATATATATACTAATTTCGGAGTCCGAGATATTTCCACGCGAAACAATTAAAACAATGAACTAATTGTAGTATGTATGGGGATGAAGAATTTAGCAAGAACAATAAAGTAATTGTCAAAGAGCTGGAGGTCCGAGACCTCCGTGATGATGCATGTGTGTGCATAATTGTTAAAGAGCATGTGGTGGAACAATAAGAGTGTTCACGACAATAAGAGCCAATGGCAAAGTTGGGGTTGACGAATAGTAAGTCCAACAGAGTCCGAGGGTTGATGGATGTTTGCCAGAATTATCGGAGTCCGATGGAAACCAATGGAACAGATTGTGACAGAATAAAAGGAACGAGTATTATGGAAACATAAGTACTCGTAACAAGCATAAACACTAACTTCCCGAGAATACTGTACCATTTCGACCCTAAGTTCAGTCACAGGTCACACCAGATTTTTTTGATGTGTGCAAAAATCACCTTAAATTGAAACAAAATTTCTTGGGCATCTCGGATAAAAATTGATGAACCTACGGTTGAAATGGTACAGTAATCACCATATTTCATTCCCAACTCTCCGCCTTGTCTCGGCACAGCTCCTCCATACAACGTCACTCCAACCCACCTTGTCTCTTGCGTCAATGCTGTGTGGAACATTTTCATAACCTCTGGGAACTCGTCAATACTCCTGCCAAGTTCATCAGCTGGGCACGTCCAAGTTAGTATTTAAGTTGAACCACATACACTTGATAGTCTTCTGGGCTTTTTTCCCTGCCCTCTTGGTCGTTTTTCGGCTGCATCACCACCTCTTCCCTGGCCATCTTGCGATACTTCTCCTTTGTTTCCTCGTCTGCCTCTTCAAACAACTCCTGGGCCGCCTCACGCATAATTCTCATGTCATCCTCATCATCCACCCATTCACCATTGTCGTCGCGGCACAGGGCAGCCTCGTTCTAGTCATTATGACCCTTCATCACTGCCCATGCCTTGACTTCGTCGTTGTGGTCTTTTTGGAACAGTTCGATGATGTGGTGACGCCGCTGGCGCACCACACGTGTCTTGAATAACATCGCCGCGAGTGATGTCTTGGGTGCTCAGACACTGCTGGCGGCATGCTTGATCTTTGCGGTTGAATTTCGAAACCAACCAAGTCTTAAGCTGCTGTTTAATTGGTCAGCCCCGTTCATTTCCATTATATTTGGAGAAGTTCCCAAGGTGAGGAAAGGACCCCACCAATTCTACATGCGAACTGACAATGCTCCTAGGACTGTTACGAAGAATTCATGCGCATGAAGCGGGAATGGCGGCACCTCAATATGCTGAAGAGGGCAGGGCATGCCCATGATCCGGCAGGACCAAAAGGAACAAAGGAAGGTGAGTGCACACTGCTGTGCCCAGCCTGCCTGCACCCAGGGAAAAATTTGCCACCTAACTGGCGAGATGTTCCTGAGGAGCAAAAGTAAGTGATGAGTCTGAATGGTGAGGCATGCTGTACTCATTGTGCTTTCCAGGTTTCTGTACGCTCTGTTCCTGGCCCTCGTCGCCAACTTCTGAATGCCACGGGAGGATGTGTACAGCAAAGAGAAGGATCTGGGACTAGGGTGCGGCTTCGCGTTCTTCGGGAAGTCCAACGATATGTGAAGCACCTGGAGAAGCATCAGGATGAGAAGCAACCAGTGGGATCGGTTGGTTTCACTCTAGCAGTCGTGAAAGCTAATGAAGTTGACAGAGAAGTACATGTGTCGCGCATGACGCAGTGAACAAGCCGGACCAGGAGGTTCAGGGGATGGCAGCGTCGGGGATATGGACAGTGGACTGTGCCCGACACAACATGAAGCATCCGAGGGGGTGGGGGATCTTCAGTTGGGAGAATGGTATGTCGCCGATGTCAGGTTTAAGTGAAGTACTAATATCTCCACAGGTACATTAATATGGACTACATGTTCTTTGAGAGTTTGGTGGGGACTGAGCTACTATGGTTCTATGTGTCCTATGATATCGTGTGTCAATGGCACAAGAACATATGGCTACGAATGAAGAAATTCAAGGAATCCGGGGCTGTGCTTCCACCTCAGGCGGTGGTAGCATGGAGAGAGCCAATGATCGCATGGGAGAGGGACCCTCTCATGCCAAATCTGTTTGAGAGGAAGATGAAGGTGAAAAATATCGCATCTGTGCAATTGGATCTGGCAACTGAAGGCCGCGGGGAAATCCAGGGGGAGACTCACAGCACAGAGATGATAGCAATGGGCTTACAGCTGGAGGAGCAGATGTAAGTGTTCTGTCATTGACAAAACGTAGCGCTGACATACTGGATCTCGCACAGATGCCAATTGACTCACGACCAGGTGGCAACCGGGCTCCATCCAACTGTGAATCAGCAGAGGACGATGCTGGAGCAGGTGAGCAAACTGCAGCGAAAAGTCCTATCGTGGCTCAACATACAAGCCCAGTTTTTGCCACACGTGGCGCTCGTGCAGGCAAAGGCAGAAGAGGAGAGGGTTGCACGGGCACATACTGCCCCTCAGCCACAACTACTGGTCCAGGACATCCCACTCCTGCTGCCTTCTCAGCTTGACAGCGACGTGGTCTGGGACAAGGACCTGCAAGAATTTGAGTTCCGACTGCGAGAGGGACAGGTGCACGAGGTGCTGCACGAGATCCGCCACCAACTCCTTCTGTGGATGCACAAGTACAAGTACAAGGACCAAAACATACAGGGAGTGAAGGACAACACCCAGTTGAACACGACAATCAATGCGACAGATGATTGTATCAAGCGCGGAAAGGTGAGCTATCGGGCAGCACATGCAGTGTTAGTCATACTGGGAGAATGGTTGGGGCAACATGGGTGGGAGAAGGTGCTCAAGGTGCTCAAGGATGAAGACGTCAAGGCAATGCCATGAGCCTTGTTCCTGTTATATCCTGAGCCAGAGGGGGACAAGAAGTCCAGCCGGAGTCCAGATCTGGAAGAGGTCTGGAATCCGGAACAGGACTGGAGGCAAAGATTTGGCTGTTCTTGCAAAAACCACAGCTCAGAAGGGTGTGCACCTGTCTGGCTGTCAAGCTGAGACTAGAACAGAAACACTCTGTGACTCTGAAGTCTGATCCGAGTAGAGCTACTCCGGAAAAGGCAACAAGATTGATGCCTTGCCCAGGAACAAGGGGCAGGTTCCCAGAGATAAACTGGAGGAAAACGGAGTTCTGTCAGAGTAGTGTGGGAACCAGAGGGACGACCAGAGGTGAACTGGAGTTAGACCAGAGCTGGAGTGCACGGATATAACAGTTTCACGACCTGGAGTGGAAGAAGAAGAGGAAGGGAAAAGAGGGTCCAGATGCCAAGAGGCAGAGGAAGGAATATGTGAAGATGTCGTGGATATGGCTGGCTGACAGGTCGGCAGCTGATGAGGATCGAAACCCAGCCATGAACAAAGGTGAGTGAGTGAGCTAGCCCTGCCCTAAGGCAAACGACTAACATGCCTGTTCAGTGCTGCAAATAGAATGGGCCAAAGAACGAGCACAGTCGCTACGGTGGTGGGAGGAAGTAGATCTGCTGGAAGAAGAGATGTAGAGAATCCAGCAGTTCCTCTTGTGGCATTCAGGGTGGTGGATCAGCCAGAGAGATCGGCATCCAGAGGTGGTCGCCAATGTGGCACAGTGGGAAGGCCACAACACGTATGCAACAGGCCAAGACAAGTTACTGTAAGACCTTGCATCCTGCTTTGCTGTGCAGTGGGGGTTGGTGGCAGGCTGGATCAAGGGCAGGCGCGATGAGGTGCTGGCTATGGATGCAGAGGAGGCCATGCATGACTGGAGTGACAACAACAACAACAGAGGACAAGACGACACGGATGGTGAGGAGAGCAGCGAGGGCAAGATGTAGGGCGGCTTCATGAGTGCTGGAGGACACTCAAGGAGGAGGAAACACTTTGTATTGGAAGTGCTGTGTATTTTACATGTACTACAGAGGTTACACAAATGAGTGTTGTGACTCGTGGGACATCGCAATTGTTATGTAAGCTTTAGGGGAAGGGGCTGCCAAACAGAGGCACATCCATGGATGTTGTGCTTGACAGCGGCGGCAGGCCTGGCATTACCCTTGGCGCTGTGTACCCAAAACGGTAGGTCTCTTACGGTGATACTGTACTATTTCGACCGAAAGTTCAGTCACAGGTCACAACCCAGGCTGAACTGAACCTTTTTCAATTATGTCACAGGTCACTGGAGGGGTTGAACATTTTTGGCTGTTTTGTCCCAGCCAGGCCTCAAAAAATCGGTTTTTTCCTCCGTTCCCCTTGCTCTCGAGGCTCCTGTGAGTATTTTGATCTTTGTTCCAGGTGTCAATCACAAAAACAGAAGCGAGTGATGTTTATTTTTCAAAAATGCGACAACTAATGCTCTTCCCACATTATATCCCGGAATTGGCTCGGCGTCTTCACCATATGCTTGGGGCACCTGAGTGCCAGTGGAAGATTATCCACCACCACAATCAAATCTGAATCCTCTGCTACCCCACTTCGGACCAGGTTTCCATCAGCGCCAACCTTGAACCCATCAGGCAGGTTCATCGCTGACACTACATGGTCAATGACAACCTGAACCAGGACGTCACTTTCATCATTGTACGTCAGATCCTCCTCATCTTTGGAAAAGAGATCTCCATTTTCGATTTCGTTGGGGGGTGCAGTCAAGCCGGTGAGTTCAAGATAGAGGGCAGGATTTGTTTTTGGGAGGTCGTGAAGTGCAGCAAGGGCAGCCAGAGAAGTTAAACTTGCCTGCAAACAATTGAAGGGCCCAGCTGCGCATAGCTTGAATTAGTGTATTTATGATGAGAAGCAATATAACAAAAATTACCTCCAATATCAAGTCTTTATTATTGCACGCATGAAATGCGTCCACAATCCATCCAATACAGTGATTTTGTAGGGTCGCGAGGGTTGTATCCACCTTGAGAACTGTTGGGTCAACAGTGTCTTCACCTTCCTCGGGCCGAAGCAGTGCAGAAGCTTCCTCGACAACATCTCTGCGAGCCGAGCACTTCATGCTCTGCTTCATTGGTTGCTGCACTCCAACATCGAGCGGCTGGAAGAGGCCAGTGCATCCACCAGGAACAAAGCAGAGGAGAATGGTGGGATGGTTTTTCTTGATCCATCCGTGAAACTCATCGGATCTGTGAACGGACCAGCAGTCAATTTTCCAGAGTGAGAACTGTATAGCGGGGAGTTTCAATTCCTCTTTCTTCTGATCGAAGTACGGTGCAATGATGTCTTCAACAAGTGTTTTCATCGTCGCCTGGGTCGACCAGTACTTGCCATTCATCGAAGATTCAAGCTTGAATCCGAGGGCTTCAGCTTCACTGTATCCTCGGGAACCAGGGCGAGGTAAGGATGCCACAGTTTTACCGCAAAAAACTGCCTGTATTGGCAGCATCTCTCTGCTTGCAGTAGGTAGGTAGGTAGAATTACACAGCACGGTCCTGCTTAGGAACACTGGGGCCCAGGAATTATCTGAGTGTACAGGCACTATTGTACACTATGGTTCCTGGACTCCTCTATCACCCCGTAGCTGAGCTCACAGTCGCAATCTTTCGACTTGCCACAGTAGAACTAAAGAATAAACAAAGCAATTAGTGGAAAATGAGTACCTCGGAACAAGCTCGAGACAGGAACAGCTTAGATCTTTGTAGAACTAAAGAATAAACAAAGCAATTAGTGGAAAATGAGTACCTCGGAACAAGCTCGAGACAGGAACAGCTTAGATCTTTGTAGGACAGCATACACATTTTTGACCAGTGCTCTGATGGGTCAGGAAAATCACGGCCTTCAAAAGCTCCATATCGAAGAGTTGTGCCATGAGATTTGCAGGTATCAGGTGTAATGGAATTGTTGAACCAGAAGGGAGAGCGCAGTTGAACTAATGCATTGAACAATGCATGTAGTGCATGGTCTGGGCTTTTCAATGTCCAATTTGCAGAACCTATAAAGTCTATCCAACCTCAGCATGGGCTGTGCGCAATTCACATAGTGTAGAACTTCGACGGCAACTGATGAGACGAGAGCAGTCGAGAGGTCAAGGCCTCTTGATGCACTTGAGTCTTCACCATTGTTAAGTAGTGCCGCTTTTTTTTGAAGTGATCTGTACTCGTGGTTTTTCCTTCTAAGACTAAAGTCGTCCTGAAGTAAGAAGAGCCTGCCATTCGAGTCGATTGACTCCTGTAGCCATTCCTTCATGAGCATATCCACCGATTTGTTGTAGTTTTTTCTGGACATCCTGAGTTGAGGTAGTGTCTGTTGGAACAAGCACAGGGCAGCGGAATGGGAGTCTTGACAGTTACATTTGGATCATTATCCTGGGACTTTTTACTCGTTGCGCTGAGTTCGAGAGAACTATCGAGAGTGTCGTGAGCACAGTGTCCTTCCTATCAAGGCCAAGAAAACAATGTTGCGGTCAAGACCATACAGAGACATCGAACTCAAAGAGG
The DNA here is from genome assembly GCA_029204085.1 of Mycena sp. CBHHK59/15. Taxonomy (NCBI): domain Eukaryota; kingdom Fungi; phylum Basidiomycota; class Agaricomycetes; order Agaricales; family Mycenaceae; genus Mycena; species Mycena sp. CBHHK59/15. The sequence goes on from JARGXW010000424.1 coordinate 56,179, forward strand.
AATTATCCCAGTTCCTGTGGGTGGCAGGGAAATCATGGAGTCGGCATGGATATTCAGCATGCAGCAGACGGAATGAACTTCAAATTGATCTGTTGTTGGTCATGCATTCCATACAACTTTGGGTTCCACTTAACGATCCGCTAGCCATGTCTTTGATCACCACTCCTGTCCACAATAGCAAGCTGCCTGTGCCCACACAGTTGGAGTGAATTGTTGAGAAAGTTGTCTGTCAGTACAAATGTACTCCCAACGTATCCTTCTGTGTTGCGCCATGGAGATTCTTCGGGGGCAGTCGCAAGCATAATAGCATATGGGAATGCGGTGAAACTTGCTCAAGTTCATTATGATGAAGTTGTGAGCAGACCGCTTCTCCAGAGGGACTGGCGTATTATGATCATGAGGCCCAGAAAAACGGGAAACAGAAGAATGATACCCCTCGCATGTTAATAAAAATTGCTGACAAAGACTGCTTGAATGTTGTAGAACTGCGTCCGGTGTACTTCATCACCATCAGGAACATTTTACCAATGGATCGTATGAGTAGAAGTTATGCGCAGATGGACCAATCACAATGTTTAGGCAGTAATTGTAATTCGGGAATGCTCTAAATATGGGGAGTGCATCGACAAGATCGTGTTGGTTATGAAGTGGGTGCGCTCCAATATGACAACCGTAGCATCATTTTGACCGAGTGAGCAGTTCCACATTGCATGGTTCACCCAGTTCAGCCTGTGCTCAGTCTTAGCCCAGATAGAAGATGCTTGGAGGGTGCGCAACGAAGCCGAGATGTGATCGGGTGCGTCAATTGCGACTATGAATAGTCACAGTCGTGCGGTTGAGCCTCAAAATCACGTGGCAAGCTAAGGACTTGGAGGGCACAGCATACTGCATGGCAAACTTTATTCCGAGGTAGGTCCGAAAAATGATGGTGTGGCAGTGCTATGCTGAGTAAGCACCTCAGGATGGGAGGGCGGCCGGGAGCGGGATGAGGCAAACAACGGTGAGGATGAAGAGGTGTGGACCAGAGGTGCTCGCCATCAAAAGAGACATACCCTGGGAGGTCGTGAGCGGTGGAATGGTGCTCAAGGAGTGAAAATGAGCGGGATGCTCAATGATTGAAGTGGATGTACTGTATTTTTTTTTTTTTTTTTTTTTTTTCACTATGTGATTTTCACTCTAGCCAGCCATTCATCTGCATCGGAAGGGCTTGTATAGATGGCTCTCAGAACTGCTGCAGTGCTGTTGGCTTGGCAGAGTGTCTGGGCATGCTATTGGCGTACTTCGATTTGGAGATGATGGTGGGGGGAAACAAATGCTCTATACGATGCTGAAGTTACTTGGGGACAATTCCACTACGCAACCGGTTACACTCAAGAGTGTGCAGGAGGGGGAAGCCAGCCATAGCAAGATTTCGCGTTTTAGATGATCAAATGCAGCCAATGAAATCGAGGGCACAAGGGGAAAAGCCCGCTTTTCCTCCAGGACAGCTTAAATGGTCATCTTTTTCAGACGAAAGCCCTCACACGCAAAGCCTGTGATCTACCTTGTGTCAATGCACCGGACCCGGCTTTTGTCACAGCACAACTAGGTGTGCACTTGAATTTCAATCTATCAAGGAACTACATTAATGTTCCGAAAGTCTCCACTGATATCCTAAATGACAACAACTCCTCTGTCCCTAACGATCACCTGCATCGCACAGAGTATCCACTACCACATGGGGGAAGAGACAAGCTTGCAGCGATCAAGGCTGTCAATCGCAAGAAGATCATGGAAGCCCCTTCCAGAGCGGCATTCTGGAAAGAAATCAAATGCCTTGCTGATCCAAAAGTGCCACCGATTTCTGTCACAGCTTCAAGTCTCAAATAAGTGTTTGAGAAGAGACTCAACCCACCTGAGACCCTACCTTCGCAATTCGATGCAGCACAACATAGATCTTGGCAGATCTGCTACCCAATACGATGCAGGATACGACACCCAAAGGGTTTTCTCAAGAACCTAGACTGAAGAGGATATGGGTCGTCTCAAAGATCACTTGAGAAAGCACTCCCTAAACAGCTCTCCTGGAGAAGACCAGACCATATATGCTGAGTTACTCGAGATCCCAAATGAAGACCTGGTGCACCTGTGTAATGAATGCATAGCAAAGAGGGATGGCCCGTCCATCTGGTTTAGATCGGCTTTGATCAGGATATTAAACAGGCTCAAGCCACACAATAGCCCTGACAGCTACAGGCTAATTGCTCTTGAAAGCTGCTTTCTCAGGGCCTTGACAATGCTAATCCACTGGCATGTACATGACTGGGCAGAAACACGAGAACTGATACCTCCGTGGCAGAACAGATTTAGACCAGGCTACCAAACTAACAATAACCCGTTCATTCTCCGCTGTCTGAAAGATTGGGCTAGAGCTCGCAGCCGCACTCTATATGTGGCCACAGTCAATGCGACAAATGCTTTCCCTTCCACGGACCGGCCGACCCTATGGTTGAAATTATTCCGAATGGGTATGGGCGGCGCCATGTTTGACTGGCTATGTATGCTTTACGAGAAGCTGGAGTACCACGCGAAGCATGGTGACATGGAGTCCGAAAAAGTCAAGGCACTGATTGGCTTACTCACCGGGGACCCTGCCTCACCGATACTTCGGAATCTATTCTTGTCAGATCTCTCGTTGATGCCCGACTTCAATGACACATTCCTTGCAGGTGTCTGTTCTCCCTGCTGGCTCAAGCGGACGATGTCCTGATTGTCTCTCTCTCTCCCCGAGGCTTACATGTGAAGCTTTTGACACTAGAGGAATTGTGCGCAAAGAATTTCATCCTGATCAACATGATTAAAACTGTCATCTTGATTTTCGGACCAACTCTGTCACCTCCTCTGCTGTTTCATCTCGGAAACATGCTGCTCACGATCAAAACCGAAGAGAAATATGTCGGGGTCACCATGAGAACGGACACACAAAATATGCTGGCTGAACACTACAAAGTTAAGCATGCACAGCCCGATATTGTGGACATCGTATTTTGGCTATTGAAGACATGACGGGACACTTAACACCCAAAGAACTAAAGGAACTCTATATGGCTCGCATAGACTGTCACTTAATCCACGGATGCGAAATTTCCCCGGATTGCGAGGATGTCCACGTGAAGGACTTGAGTAAAGTTCAGATTAGCTTTATCCGTCAGATGCTCAATCTCCACTCACACTCCATGATCGCACCAGGAATTGTTCCACTTTGAGTTCACCATCTGCTACTAGTACTCAAGCACCTTGTTTACTTCCTTGGCCTCGGAAATGCCGACTATGCCCACGCCGTGCTCAACAGTTCAATAGAACTCGCCAACAATGGGAAAAGGTCCTGGGTTAAAGACTTAATCAAGGCTGCCTCGAGACTGCCGTTCCACTGCCCCATTTTTGTTCTCAACGACATGACTACAGTCGAAGATGTTCAGAACTTTGCTGAAACAGTGCAAATTCTCAATAAGGAATGGCTACAAGACAAGATTAACTCATCGGATAAGCTCTACTTGCTCCACGGACGGATCGAGCCTCAGAAGGACAAAGGACCGATGCAAATCACTTCAATAATGCGGCATTATTTGACTACTGTACTATTTCGACCATAGGTTCAGGTGACGGGTGACGGAGGGTCGTGAACTGAACCTATTTGGTACCAGTGACGAGTTTTCAGGCCCAAATAGGCTCAAAAACACCAAAATTTTATCTCCGGCATTCGCCGGACTTCCTTTTATGGGAATTTTGATGTGATTGCCGAGGAATGAACTTAGGAAAAATGAACTTGGTAGGTGACGGGTGACATGGCGTGAACCTATGGTCGAAATAGTACAGTATGGTGAAAACTCAGAAACACCGGGAGGCTTTAACCTCTGTTGCTTTCCACTCACCTACTAGCCGTCGAAGTTTTGCGATACGTTGACCATGTACATCAACCCGTGCCACGGTCGGATAGGCTTTGCCGGTTCTGCAAAATAGAAGTTGAATCCCCGGAACATGCTCTGATCTCCTGTAACTCTTCGAACGCACTGGTTGATTTACGGGCCCTGTTTCTCGCGGATCTGTTCTCACATTGCCCACACCTGCAAAACCTCATGGTCCAGGTCTCAAACACAGAGTTCTTAAAGGCCATGATCTACTCCAGACCCTCGATTGCACTTGTTGCGCGCTATGTACACGATGTCCTAGAACTGTTTTATGCCATCCCCGTGTTTCGTTTAAGTGATGCTTGATCTGAGTGGTTGTATTCTTTGTGACGTGCTAATTGCCTCTTTATTTTCCTTTAGTTCTACCGCAGCGACTCGAAAATAATCGACCGTGAGATCGGCTACGGGGATATAGAGAGGTCCAGGGACGATAGTGTACTTAGTGCATGTACACTGGGATAATTCCTGGGAACCGGCGTTCCTCAGCGGGACCATGCCGTGTAATACTACCTACCTACCTACCTCCTGTCCAACCGTCGCGACCTGCTTCTCACCCTTCTTGTTCCACGTGGATTTCGTGCCCTGCTGATAGATAGCCTGAGTCTGATCTGTGTTAACGCGGAGTTCGGCAGGTATGGCAGGACCCCTGATAATAGGTGGGAAGGCTAGGTCCCGAAAGTCCCAGATCAGGGGATTTTTGTCCGGACAGCTTTTGGCGAGACTGGGGAATTTTTGTCCGGACAGGACCTAGCCTGTCCGTGGGGAAATCGCCCAAAACGGTAATTTCTTTGCTCCCACGGGCCTTAAAAACACAAAAATTTCTCTGTACATTCCTGCATGCATGTTTGGGACCTATCCGGACTGATTTCCGTGATTCTAAGCCGTTTCGAGCCAAAAATTCCAAACTTGATCTCAAAGGTCGAAATTTTCGCTCCCAAGCGGTGATTTTTGTCCGGACACGACCTAGCATTTCGGCCCCAGACTCCAAATTTTTGTCCGAATGGGACCTGGCATCGGAGGCGTAATCACCAAATTTTTGTCCGGACACGGACCAGGCCTTCCCGCCTATTATCAGGGGTCCTGGTACACCGCCAAAGTGCTCCCATGTTGACCCCAGCTGGCACGGTCACGCGGCAGACACATGTACGAAAGGGTGGGTTCTAGTTTACGGCCAGGTGGTAGCCAGCTGAACCGCCCAGTTTATTTTCCAGCTGGAATTCATGTTTTGGTCATCTGGCGGCCACGTAAATTAGTTCGCTGGATCCCAGCGGTAACCTACATTTTGTAATACACTCTACTCGGAGTAATCATCGCCTGAATCATGGTATAGGTCTTCCTCATCCAATTCTGAGCCTCCCGTGTCCATATCGTCGTCGCTTTCATCCGACATCGCGGCTGCCCTCGCACTTCGGGTAATCTGTCGCCTGCTTCTATTCGCTACCATGGTATCAGTTTCGGGAATGTGACGCCTCGTCGGATTCGTTCTTCTCTTCTTCCGAGGTTGAATCTCAGCGTCTTCCTCGGCTTTCCGTTTTTTTAATGTTGCTGCTGCTTTTCTCTTCACCCGCTTCGTTTCGAGTGTACTGCGCAAAGCTGTCGCCAGTTCATCGTGTTTCTGTCGACGGTCTTCAAACAAGGGGACCGGAGCGAGAAGATCTCGAGGAAGCGTTGCCCAGAGGAGATGGGCGTTGTGGAATGCATGAGAATTGATGATGTAGCGGTCGAGAGGGTTGTGGATGATGAAATTCTCGGTTTTCTCTGATTCAACCCGTTCCTGCATCTGCATGCGCACACCTGTAGCTTCACATTTTGCAGAATAGCAGTCGTGCTGAACATTGAAGTTGAACTTGATGTTCTGATGACACGTCATTTTAGAGCTCCGAGTCGTAGTATGGGGGATTTACATTACCTTGGCTGGAAGTATGGAAAAAATGGTCCCAGCATTTTGACGCACAAGGATTGGCATTCCGTATCGTTCATCACGTCTGGATAGTACCTGGAATAGCTCCAAAACAACGAGAGCAACAGAATCCACATTCTGGAGAATCTCGGAGATGCGTCCGGGTACGGTGCAGTTCTGAATATAAATCGGCTTCCGTTTAATCCAAACAAATGAGGATGGCTGACCTTATCCGTGGCAGACTCCGCGAAAACCCATGAACCGATGAAACATTGGTCCAGGGACTCACTAATTACATGCCGGCATTCAAACCAAGCCGACTTAGCAGGGTAAGTCCCAAAATTCAAAGCGTGTGCAGCATTTGTGGCCTCAAGTTTGTAACTGACTCTCTCCTTGTGCCCACGAGGCAAAGGCAACAGTTTTACCTCTCCTTCAAACCCGAAAGATATCAGCCCCGTGTCTTTGAATAAAAAATAACATACCGTGCACCAATGGTTTACGCTCAGTCCATCCGAGAAGCCTTTGAAGAATCGGATGTTTTCCCATGAAATGACGCACACCAGGGCCTGCTCTGCACCAATCTCTGCCACTACCATGGTTCCACCATCCACCGGTCAACCGGTGTTTCAGCCCTTCTTGGTCACCCAGCTGGATCGCGATATCACGGCTCGGCGCTAGATGGTTGGACAAGATAGAACAAAAGCGAAAAACACCATTAAAACATTCAAAGATTTCGGTGATGACACCGAGCAAAGGTCCGAATTCGACAGTGTCGTCATCTAAATGGACGAGAAGGTGATACTTGATTTTTGTGACGATTTTTGAGGGATCGATTACTGCGAATATATCAAGCACATTGGCCACCGCAACTTTGAGATCGTTCTGGACACGAAGGTAATATGAGACAATATGGGGGCAAAAGATGCATGAATTACCCGATATTCAGCCAGGTTCCGTATTTCTGGGAACCACAGTAACGTCGAGAGTTCGCCGGCGGCTCTCCACGCCATGAACTGGTGGTCGCTAACTAGGCCATGTACATGAAAGATATTTGTTTGCACGATCGTCTTGAATTGACGGCCAATCAGGGAGCCGGCGTACTGCATGATGTAATTCGCTCTGATTGCATGAATCGAGAGCCCATCGGTGGTTGTTGATTGAAGGCGAAGGGCGTAGGTTCTCTTCTGTTCATCGGACCATGGTGTGTGCGAGATATGCCAAATATACTTCACGATTCCGAGCAAGATCGTGTGGAGGATTTCGACCGGTGTATCTCGTGTCGGGTCGAAACCTGTTACAATATTGACCAATCTGTCATCAGGCAGCGGCATGGTAGGAGTTCAGAAAATAACCTTTCATTGTCAGGAATGCACTATAGATCTTGTTGCTGTTTGCGCGTGTCCACTGGACAAGCTCGTCCTCGATATCTGTATTGGAGCGTGTAGGATCATCTTTTTTCATCTGTTTGAATCGAGAGATCAATTGGTCGATCCAATATTGGGTGTACATGTCTTTGACTCCGGTCTCTGTCTGCGAGTCTTTGACACGTTGGGCAACACCGGAGCACGCAAGTTTTACTTGACTTTCTAGTTCAATAAGGATATCTTCCTTGGTGCGAGGGAGTCCAGACTAAATTAAATACCGGGTGAGATAGGGCGGCGATAAAAGTGGATTGGTTACCTCGAATAACGCATGGTAACCATCGTTTGTGGCCTTCTCATTCTGGGTGCCGCCGACCTGACATTTACGACAGAAACGGTTGCCCTTTCCGCCAATATGGCCCGTGATCTCGCTTTGCATCGGATTATCCGAAGGGCCAGCATTGACGTAGATGCAGAAACATGTCGTGGTGCCTTCTTCATCTTGAACTTGCACCGGGTTCGTATGGGTGGCTCTAATTTCCATGTTAGAAATCAAGCAAGGTGGAAGACTTAGGAACCGAAGTACTCGACTGCAGTTTTAAATTCCTTGAATTGCTCCGTGGCGCTGGCAGTGGGCGACGTTGAAACGAAATGTACATGAAATTCTTGCTGGAGAACTTGACGGGGCAAATTGCGGTGAGTCATATATGCATTCCAGTGCTTGTTCCAAGACTTGGTGCGGTTTCCCGATACATCATCACTGAAATAATCAACAAAGCTGTGGTATAAAGGGTGTCCGCCGGCTACGGCGCGCTTCGGGTTAGGCATGCGGCTAGGGTGGCCAGATTCAATCGTTTCCGCTGCCATAATTGGTGAACAAAAAATCAGAATGTGTTTGCTCAAGCATTTTACCCGTCCATTTCGGAATTTTGCCATCGTACTCAAGATCAAGGTAATTTGCAGTGAACTGGTCGGAGCACACCAGAGAGGTTCCACCATCGATGACGGTGGCCTCTCCCTGACACGGAGTTAAAAAGCAGCCGATAATGAGAAGAAAGACGGACTTTATCATCCAAGGATATCGAAAATACATCCGCATGGAGTTTACCATGGGCGATGATCCAACGGACAGGGATTACAAAGAGTCCGTTCTTGAGACGGCAAACCTCGTTTACATAGTAATGAGATGTGCCGGAATCATACATGGGACTCAGCATGTCCAGATCCATGTTTTTACGCCATTTTTCAGCGTGCCAGATTTCCCGAATAATTCCGTCTTGCGGGATCTCCGGATATACGTGAATGAGCTTTCGAGTGGTCGGGTTAGCCCAATCCTGTCAAATCCGGTCATTAAGCCACAGGCACAGGATGGATAGGCAAAAGACCTGGGCAATAATGGCCGTCGGATCGTTCATGAAAAACACATTTCCTTGAACTGACTTGCAAGGGATGCTCCGGATTCCGGATTCAGACCGAATCGATTTTTGAACTTGGCGTAGACGGTCAAACGACGGAACGTCCTTGCAGCCAGCTTCTTTCAACATCCAAATGAAGACACGCATCTGGGAGCTTGAGATGCGCAATCGGGGAAGATTGTCAACTACATCAAGCAGGAACATCTGCGGAGGAGAGATGTCAGTGATTAATTTTTTCAATGATGGGTGCACACCATTTTATTCGGATAAGGGAACCATTTGGCGTCCACCGAAGTTGCTCCGAGTCCAGTGGTGGAACCATCGGCCTGGATTTCCTGGGGATCGGGGTCTTCAATTCCTGAAGAAAGATATTTAGTAAGAGCCAACGATCTCAGCCGGATGGGATAGAGCACAAAAGCGCGGCACGATGCGCGTGTTCACCTGCTTGGCGTTCAAAAGGGACCGCGGTTCCTTTTTAGCGCCGGAGTCATGTGACCGAATTCGAACCATCCGCGTCTCGACTCGACACTCACCTGCATTGCGCATAATCTCGCTCAAGAAATCCTCCTCCTCGTCCTCTGCAAGTATCTGATCCTCCACACTGTCAGCATTTCCAAATCCCAAGTCCCTAGCCACTGCCTCGGGGCTCCACAAACCGAAGGAGTCGGCTTCCTTGCGCAGCCGCGCATATCGAATACGAAGATCTTCCGCATCGTCTCCAGCACTGAAATCAGCCCCGTTGACCTCATAATCCCTCCACATCTCTACTTCCTCTATGCGGGCTGCGCTGAACTGAGAAGGGTCTGCATTCGGAGCATTCAAAGTTTGTCGCGTAAATGTGATACTTCGCAGGTCCGTGGCTGCGGATTGAGGCTGACGCTCCCGTTCCAACTCCTGAAGTCGCATGCTTGCCTCCTTGGCCAATTGGATAGTTTTGAGGTGGTCGGGGGACGTCAAATGTTTCGAGGCACTTGTCGGCATTATCCAATTTCCCATGCAAGCTTTACACTGAACTCTGGAACGGTCTTCATTGTAACTGAAATCTGTGCGACTTTCAGCCAATCTGCTTCACAAATGCTCTCTGGTGTCCCCTTACCTTCCTCACGAAGCTTTGCTTTCGGCGGCATTGGTCAAGAGCGCGGTCAAGTTGACCCTGAATTGGTTCCTATGATACGATGAACAGCCTCCAACAACTCCAAAGCTTAACTTCGCAAATGTATACCTTTAAGCTCTTTGACTCGTCGACGGAGCCTCCACGATCAGGGTTAACCTCCCGAATGCGGTTATTCAAGGAGAACATAAAGTTGCGATGCTCTGTTCGTCTCCCACCCACCCAGATGCCTCCCCGTTCCGCCTCACCAGATGAACTCGACGATGACCTGGCCCAAGCAATGGCGCAAAGCTCCCCTGTTCGCCCAGCACCTTCGCGCCGACACGACAAGAGGCCCCATGCGGCGCTCGAAGATGGCGCGTCAGATGCAGACGAACCACCTCAAACTGCGGTGCCATCAGGGTCCGTCAACCAGAACATTGTCGCCGCTGCTCAGCGGTACGCCACCAACAAGCGCCTCCGCAGTGAACAAAAGACCGAATTAGAGGTATTCATGAAAGTGAGTCTTGAGCCTAAATGCGGTGTATCTTCCACCCTAATCTTTGCGCAAGGATCCTCCGGCGCTGCGCGAGGCGAAAGCCTATGCCCAGAATCTCCATGTCGAGAACCTGATCAACAAAATTGTGGTCGCCACTCCACCATGGCAGGTCAGCGACGATCTGAATGTATGTCCTATCACTTTCCCACTCGACTCTCACTCCCTCATCGACATCATCCAGAAAAATATATACAGTTACGCTGCTGCTATTCTCTTGTCCGTCAAACTCAGCGCGTACAAAGGCAGCATCCCCAAAAATATCCTTTTTGTGCGTCATCTTTGCTGCCTTGTTGTGTTGCTAAACCTTTTTCATGAAGGCAATTCTGAAGAAGCACCGCTTCGATCTCCCTTCGGGAATCGAACACAATCCTGCGAACTGGTCTAAGGTCACGAAGGCTGTGCAAGAAGCATTCACTCAGCTACGATCCAAGTTCAAGAAATCGGTACATTGAATCGGTCTCCTATTATTTCGGATACTCACATCATACATTTAGATCTTGGGTAGTGTTAAATCTGGCCCGACGGCCAAGGAACTACTCCCCAAGAAAGAGCGAAAGAATATTTTCGAGCTTACTCAAATCATGGTCCAAAACACCCAATGCGAAGTGAACGTTCATCTTTGTGCGCGAGTTGGGTTCATGGTATGTTTTTCATTTTGTTTTTGGCTGTGCCATTCATACAAAGCTTCGGCAGCGTAAGACATTCATTCAAGACCCGAGCTCAACGTATTGGACCACTGTCGACAAGGAGCTCGCCAAGATTCGGAAGAAGGCCAAGGGAGATACTGCCAAGATCGGGCGGTGAGTTGTTTCAACACGTCTCAGCCGTGTTGCCTCATGTATTGGTCTAGAGCATTCCGCCATATTCTCAAGAAGGACCGAGAAGACCACGGCGTCGATAACTACGAGATCGAAGACACTGTCGACCCTTTCCAGCAAGAAGTTGATGAGCTCATCGAAGGTGGCACTGGAACTACTGCCCCGGCCGCGGCCGACGCTGGCGATGCTGATGATGACGACGACTAGCACAGTAACACACTTGAGTACTTAGATACACCGAAAATTAAGTTCATTCGTTCATGCAGTGGAAGGAATGTGCTAAGTAATGTATTGTATGGATGGCAACTCACATATCCGCCAGCTTAAGGGTCAGCTGGCGGCCAGCCTTGACTGGCTTCAGCATGGATCCATTCGGAATTCATGTAGACTCCAGCCTTCATGGACCTGGCAAACCAGCCTTCCTCTACATGTGTCCAGCTGGTCGCCTCCAGCTGGCGGCCATGTGTCGGGCCATTGGCGGTGTATGGCATAGTCACGAATCATGATCGCCTCGCGTAAGAAGGCCGCTGTCAGAACTTCCTTGTGGTTTGCAGGATTTTTTTGCGCTGCACGTGTCGCACAACGCATGCTCCATCCCATCTTGTTTTCCAAAAACTTACGAACAAAAGAATTTGAGCAACGGAACTGGCTGCCATTGATAGCAACACGGCTAAAAAGATGTGGTTGCTCTTGTTGAATGAGCGCAACCATGATTCCCCGAATAGTGACGAGGGTAAGAGCAGTGCCAATCGCACGAAGCGCCTCTAGATGACGAGTTATTTTAGCGCACAACTCTGGGTAGGAGTGCTGCATCGAAAAGTGAGGCATCTGTACAATGATGTAAATTATAACTTACAAGGATGCCAGCACGAGTTGATTGCCCACCCGGCGCTGCACCAGAAGGAATATTCTGAAGTACACCTTCCTTCCACTTGTGTATACCTTTATCTCTCGCGTCTGTGTCAATCCACCATCCAACAACCTGGGACGTGAGCTTTTCGAATGTATCAGGTGCCAAGAGCTTAGCTTGACGGCAAATTTCGCTCGGACTCCATGACTTCCCAGCCTTCAAGGCTGCCAGTTCAATTAGAGGGAAGATGAGGGGTTGACGTGCTTGGCGACTTTCGGTGCGTTCTCAGGCTTCCTCTTACGCCCCTGGGGCTTATTGTCCGGGCGGCAAACTCGGCTACGGAAACCCAACAATCTGAACTGAACATTCCGACAAATGAACTTCCAAAATAGAGGTCACAGCGCCCACGGCTGAACAACTGAACAGATGAACATCCGAGGTCACAGGTCACAGTGGCTGAACTTTCGGTCGAAATAGTACACAGCTCTGATGAGTCGGGGGTGATATACAGATGATAGTGATTTCGTACATCTTGATGAGCTGATCAACGACCGGCCACGAGTTTCTATTACGGAGCCGTATGATCACCTCAATCATCTGACCAAAACTGAGCTCCCGCCGCCGAGCTTATCTCTATTTCCCTAGAACTCTTTCGACGGAAATTCAGGTCCAAGTATTAGTAACCAAAGAAGGGAGTACTCACTTGCAATGTTTGTTTGACGATCCTTGCTCGCCAGATTCACTAACTCCTCCGTCTCCAGAATCTACATAGTTAGACGCCTGTCCGGATTCTGTTCGGTGCCACTACGTAACCCTTCTATCAACGTATATGAACTACTGTACTGTGGATATCGAAACCTGTTGTCGTCATCTAACGCAATATCATCGCGTTTCTTCTCGGGCGAGATCCCTGGGACTCTCTCATTATAAACTCGCTCGTATCCTCGAAACTGTGATTGTACCTCGTTGATGCCCTTGACGCGCTCCTTCTCTACCTTCTGAATCCTCATATCGCGGCCAGAACAACAATCCAACTTAGTCGGTCATTCTGCAGCACGTACCACTGGTTCCTTCCGCGACTCGACAAGTTCCTACTTTGATAATGCTCTGTCGTTTGGAAATTTCACAACACATCCCTTAGGTCATCCTGATTGATCCTTTTCACGAATGGTCTATAATAAATCGAAATCAACACTCCACAGGTCGCGATTGATAATCATTCGCGGGGAAGAAGCCACGATATCAAACCTTGTCCCACGGCCGGCACATACAAGATGTACATCCAGCACATGAGCCAATGGTTCTTCGAGTCCTAACAACGCGTCCCGACCTCGGCGGAATGGAGCCATACAATGGCCAGGGCCACTCATCAACGATGACCTGGCAGTGCCTTCTAGTGATGAAACTTCATTGGAAGAGTAACCTGGATGTGCAGGGGAAGGTTGTAACTCCCCTCACTCTTAAATAGCACCCTATTCACTCCCGTGTCACATTCAGCGTGCGCTGGTTGCCATAAACCGACAAATATACTTGGCAGGTTCTTTGCGGGATACCTGTGGCCATCAGTACGACAGCAACCGGACACTCTCACATGTCTGTCGTTCAGAAGCCAGTGGAGTGTATTAATCTTCGCTCTTCTCCTATCGCTGATGTTGATATGTCATTCTAAGTTCAACAGGCTCCCCTCTCCCAGAAGTATATAATGTCAACCCTTTGTCTTTCGTGACAACAAATACCCAGTGCGCTGCATACCCCATCGTTCTCCGTATGGCCAGTTCAGGCTCTCTCGGCCCTACCTTCGGGCAATGGCTGCTTGCGCTGTTTCTCCAGGCAATGTAATTATCTGTGTCTCATATAATGCTTGTGAGCACTTCCCTTCACACCCCTTCAGATTATACGGAATGGGCCTCCTTCAAGTCTACCTGTAAGTCAATTATGGTATGCCTCCACCATTGAGGCTCAGCACAAATCGAATCCATAAAGTTACTTCTTCTGGTACCACAAGGATAGCTGGACCATCAAGGCGTCGGTCAGTGTCGTTAATTCTACTTTTCTCACATGCTGTTCTGACGAGTCCCCAGGTTATCGCAATCACGTAAATCCACGGTTCCCCCAGAATACGCGCTAATATTCGGAACAGGTTCTTCGAGTCATTCGAGATGGCGTCGTATTTCAGCGCGTCGTATTCATATCTCATCGACGGCTTCGGGAACCGCCAAAATCTCCGCATATACAACTGGTGCGTGGCAGCACAGCTCGATGGTGGTCGCTTGCTCAACAGCGATTTGGATTACAGGCAGACGATGGCTGCACTTCTCACAGTGGTACCGGTCTCCCTGGAGCTTCGATCCCCCGTTCGCTTAGCATTGCGTTACCAACAGTATCTGTCGACATTCGTAGCGCAGATGTATGTCTGGAAACCTCACCTGACAGATATCCTTTTGATTTGATGTTTATCAGATACTTTGCCCATTGCATTTATCGGCGTAAGGATTTTTCATCGAACTCCACCCAGAGGACAACGGTCTGATTCCTCAAATATCAGTGCACCAGAAGAGCAAGGTCATCCCCATCATCATCGTAGTTTTGGCCCTCGCGTGCCTCGGTAAGCGACTGGGTTGGGCGTTCCAGCTGACTCATATTCTGGCATTATAAGGCGGGGGAATTGGTGCGCAGCTCAGATACTCGGTACTTCGATGCAGCTAACAATCCTTCTCCTGCAGGCCAAGTTGTCCGCAAGTGAGTACCGTCCCGAGGCTACTACCCCTGGATGTCAAATGAGCGTACTCATTTTCATTCGTAACTTAGCATCCGAGTCACCGGGTTTCCCAACCTCCACGAAACGACGGTCCGTCATCCCCCTCATCGCATAATCATATCGACCGAAATTTCAACCAGGCAACACGCACGATCCAAGCCGTCTTCGCGCTCGCATGCGACATACTCATCACCGGCGCACTCTGCTGGCGCCTGAACCAGAACCGGACCGGGATCCAGTCGTCCGTCCTCTACGGCCCATCACGATTATTCAAATTAATACATACATCCCGCTGCAGCACGAACACGCTCCTCAACTACCTGATCATGACCGCAGTCAACCGCGGGGTGCTCACGATGATCACCGCCGCACTGAACATCATCCTCGTGCGTTTCCTGCCTTGTCGTCAGAGTCGATTCCCTGAGCTGCGTCGAACTTCAACTTGCTTCCGCCTAGTTCTCCGCGAAACCGGGGACGTTCTACTTCATGCCGTGGGTCCTCCTCAGCGGCAAATGCGCGTGCACTCCTCTTTTTATATTTCGTCCCTCCTCCACTCATCTGTATCTTGCACCCCGCAGTCTACATGAACAGCATGCTCGCCACGTACGTCCCGCCCCCCCGCCTTCTCTCCCGCACGCTCGCAAACTCCAAAATAAATGCAGACTCAACACCCGCGAATACGCGCGCGGCCTGCACGCGCAGGGCGAGCACGTCTCGATGGGCACCTACCGCGCCGCCGGCGGCCTCAGCGTGTCGGTCACAACGGAAACGCACAAGGATAATCGTATCGCGCCGCACGAACTTGAAGATCCCGACGCGCGGTAGGGATCCGAATGCGATACGATGCTGATTTATAATCTGACTGCATGCTCACCCAGGGATGGCAAGTTCGTATTGTGATTGTGAAGCGCCGTGTGCTGCGAGTAGTGGGGGGGCTCTGTTATATGATCTCTGGTGTCTCTGTGCCGCGGATAATCATGTACCTACTACCTACTACTTGGTATTCCATCTACCCATCTGCCCCGCGTGGAGGCTTTCGAATTCCCGACAGCCGAAAAGATGGCTGGATATGGACATAATCAACGCCTCCGAGCCCAGCGTCCTCCCCAAGTAGCACGCCAGACATTAATATTTATCACTCGTACATCCTATTCCCACATATCGCTGTGGGTGTTGCGCTCGTCGTTCGAATTTCCTCTCCCCCCATTCCCTCCCCGCCTCCCGGTTTATACACGAGAGTATCTCGCCGATGATAGAGACCGGCCTTCTTCAGCCATTCAACCAGCACGGAAAGGCCGCCGACACTTACACTCCACCCCCGACCATGCGCCCCGGCGCCTCGACCCACCCGCGCCAGCACTCGACGAAGCCCGCGAGCTCCGCGCCCTCGACGACGCGGTGGTCCGCCGCCCACGAGACGTTCATCTGCAGGCGGCGCGCGCCGCGCATCGGGGGCGTGGCGTGCTCTGTTGTGTGTCAGCAGCTTGCAGAGGAAGGGAGAGGAGGAGAGGAGAGGACGCACCATCCCACCACCGCGCGCCGACGTCCCACACCCACTCCGCGCGCCCGAGCGCGACGATCGCGACGCCGCCGCCAGGGACGAGCACGGGCGCGGCCCAGCGCCCGGCGCCCGCCGCGCCGATGTTGGATACGGTGAGCGTTGCGCCGCGCGGGCCTGTGGAAGGGGAAATAGGGGTTAGTGTTGGGTGAAAAGGGGAGGGAGAGGGAATAATGTTATAAGCGAGAGGAGGGAACGAAAAAAATGAGTGGAAAGCGAAGGGAGTGAGACACGCGTCACGTAGCGTCTCCGGAGAGAAAGAAAGAAAGAACAACAACGTGCGGGGATCGCCAAGGAAGGAAGACGGGAGTCGACATAGTGCGCATGCTGGACAGCCAACAAAAGAGCGGGAACGATCGGAAAGCTCGATGCCTGGCTGGCGGGAAGCAGCACACACCACGGATATCTCCTTCGAGTGCGAAATCCCAGTCGACTGACAGCGAAAGCGCAACGCGTCCCATCGCGTCCCAAGCGGATACAACCAACCCGCCACGCCAACTGCATAAGGGCTTAGCGCTCAGGCTGCATCATCCGACGCACTCCTACCCAGCGAGAACGCAGATCCAAATCAAAAAATCCAAAAAAACACCACTCACCCAAGTACTCCCCGCCCAACGCACACGGCACCCGCCTCCCAGCCTCTTCACCCTTTCGACCTCGCCGCCCAACTCATACACGGAGCGCGTGTCGGCGGCACGCAGGACGGGCGCGTAGAGCCCGTCGGCGTCGAGAGGGCGAGCGCGATGTCGGCATGCGGGCGGAGGGTTAGTGTTGGTTTGGGTTTCGCGTTATTTTCCAACACGGGGGTTATCGAGGAGCGGAAGAGCGGCCACTCCATCATGGTCGCCGCGAGCGTCTTGAGGAGGAAGGGCAGGTACGTGAGGCGGGCGTACTGCGCGTCGTCGTCTGCTCCTGCTACTTCTGCTCCATCGGATACGCCCGGCGGGGAGATGATGCCGCGTGCGAGGTCCACCTTCGCGGAGGACATAGACGGGGAGGGGGAAGGAGATGAAGGAGAAGGCAGGAAGCGCGCGGGGATGTGCGCGTTGAGCACGGGCATGAGCGCATGCAGCGCGGTGATGTCGAGCGTCGCGCTATACCCGAAGTGCGGGACCGCGAGGCTCTGTGCGTGGGCGGCGTCAACGTCAATTATTCATCACATTAAGGAAGAGAGCGATGTACCTTCTCCATCGCGCGCCACATTGCATACCGCGTCCGCCCGAGCTCGAGCACCACGTCCTTGGCCCCTCCCCTCCCGCCTCCCCTTTACCCACTGCCATATCCCTAGCCATACCGCCCGACTCCTGCGCAGCCAAGAACGCTTCGACGTCCCCCCGCTCGACGCGCCCCGCGCGCCCGCTGCCTGGCGCGAGCCCCGCGAGGTCGACGCCGCGTGCACGCGCGAGGTGACGCACCGCGGGCGTCGCGAGCACCTCCATGTCCGTCGAGGTGGAGGGGGTGAACGCGGGGTCGAGCGGGTGTGGGTGGCGCGCTGGCTTCTCCTCCACGAATTCGGTTCTCCACCACCGACTCCTCCTTCGTTAGTGCAGGCGCAAGAGTAGGTGTAGGTGCAAGTGTAGACGCAGGGCTCGTCTCAGCAGCTTCATCCTCCTCTTCCTCGACGTCAATCAAACACAGCCCCTCGCCCACGCGCGCGACCGCGCCCTCGGGCACGAGCACCGCGCGCAGCACGCCGTCCCACGGCGACGTGAGCTCCACGCTCGCCTTGTCGCTCTGCACCTCGCACAGCGGGTCGAACGCACGCAGCTGCGTGGGCGCCGCGGCGGGTGAGGACGCGGGGGCGGCAAGCCAGCGCACGACCTCGCACTCGGTGATGCCCTCGCCGATGTCCGCGAGGCGGAACGTGTGCGTCGTCGTTTTGGTGCGCGGCGCGAGGAGGGGCGGGGAGGCATGAAGGAGGCGGCGGTGGTGTGCACATGGGCACGGGCGGAGGCAGGCGGGTGCGGTTGGTGCGCGGAGGTGCAGGCGCACGCGGAGGAACATCGCGCAAAGTCACTTGGGGAGAGGTAAGTTTTACTCTCCCCACCTCGGATCTTACGCGCCGTGGCTGTGCTGTGAATTGGGTAACTCACAGGGCAAATAGCCGGCCGGCAAGCGCCGTGGAGTTCAAAATCAAGTTTCAACCTGCCCTTTATATAAACGACGGAGGCTGAATGGCGCGTAATATGTCGGGATCGTCTCAACAATTAATATTTACCAACAGTACTCAGACGATGGTTACTTCCGAGCTGCATAGACATTTTTTTCATGCGATATTCCGCTTTATCATACCTGCCTCTCCTCTCTCTCCAGATCCCAATACTCGAGCCCGCACGCTCAAGCCCGAAATTCAGTGGAGTACACTGATTTTTTTACTGCAGAGTGAATATCCCTCGTGTTATGCGTGCGGGGAGCAAAGCGGGACGCGACGCTGCCTGCATCACCCACACATTGTGTCTCAGACTGACAACTCAACACCAGGGAAAGCTCGTTCTCCTGACTTGGTCAATATATTGCTCCGGAAATTTCATGGACAGGCGCAGGACACGTGACGTGAATGCATTAATTGTACACATACATTTGACTCCTGAAGGCATAGCAGATTCCAGAAACACGTCCAGCTTGTCCTCCCTGAGAGCAGGCGTGCCAGATATTTCAATCGGCTTACCGAGTGTCGGTATCATGGTGTGCCTCGGCCCCGTGGTGACCGAGACGCTGATGCCCGAGGAAGTGCGATAGACGAGATGACGCCGTCAGAATGCCCGTGCAGTCCGATGGCGTACTGCCGCGTGTTGAGTCTAGAAGGTTCAAGTTGTGATCACGGGTGCTAGTGGAATGAACACTGTGGCGCAGGTAGCGAGCATGGGAGAAGTGCCGTCGTTTCTGGAAGGTCGGAAAAACCAGTGACGCGGATGATATGATTTAATAGAAGATATCCGTGAGCTCGATGAGCGGATCCTCCGACTTGCGGACTACTCGGCCTGGGGAAAACGTAAATTAGATCGGAATCCGGAGGAGCATCTGTAGCCCTGCGCACCAATCCCACCACCTGCATTTATGTAAATAAATTGGTGTCACGGTGTCAAGTTCTTTCAAACGGAGTCACTTAGCCAGACAACCGAGCGCCAGAACTACGATGATGATGGGGATGACTCTGCTCTTGTGGTGCACTAATATTATCGATTCGGAACAATATCGTCTGACTACTTACGGCGATAAATGCAATTGGCGAAGTATCCAGCAGAGGTCATTAAATGAAAGAATACATTCCGCGACACAGGGCCAGAAGTACACCTGCGCTACGAATGTCGACAAATACGGTCGGACATGCAATAATCAGCGAACGTGACGCCCAAAACGCAGTGGCAAGACCGGTACCGACCACTGTGATCAACGCAACCAATCCCGGCCTGCAATCCAAATTTCCCCTGAGCAATGCTTCCACCTCCGGCGCAGAATGCCCTCACCAGTTGTGCAGGTCGAAGTTGGGGCGGTCCCCAATGTAGAAGGGAAGGGTGGTCCGGGCGTGGACCGAGTCGTGTCAAGGTCGTACTGGCCTGAGGGTGGAGGCGTGCAGTAGAATGATCTCATCGGGAGAAAAAGAATAGAACTAGGTGTAGATCAATCAGTAAGGTAAATAAAATAGAAAAATCAGCTCAGTGGGTGAAGTAAGGACTCAGAAATGCGTGTGGATGCTCAGAAAGTGGTATACTGTATTTTTTCGTTCAATTCGACGGTCACGCGTCACAGGGGCACTTGTCGATGTCGAACTTTGGTTCAGTGTCACGCGTCACAAGCGCTGTTGTTGAATTGGTTTTATGGTTCGTGAAAATCACTTGAAAAATGCGTTGATTGCCACCAAAAATCGTTAAAAATCTCTTGTACCCTTCCTGTATAGTGAAAAACGCGATCTCTAACAGTATTCCTCTATGTCCGAGCCCTCATCGTCTCGATGAGTCGATGACGCCAATTTGCCAAAAGTTCTGATATCGCGTGTTAGCCTTTCTGCGAAGCTTTGCACTTGATTCTTCCACTTCCTTGGTCACTGTATCCTCTTCTTCTACGTCTCCTGGATCGTGGTCGAGCACCTCTGCAACCTTGTCGACTGACGTCAAACCCCGTTCCGATCGGATCGTGGCACGTCGCACGATATGTCGCTATCATCCTCCCCATCAGCTTCATCCACCGGAAGAGTGGAGCCGTATGTGATCCCCGCGTATCTCGCATTGTGCTCCTCGACAGAATGAATTGTTCCTTGCTCCAGCTGCGCCCAGAAGGTGTGATCGGTATTTTTTAACGCTCGCACTTTCTCGCCGGCATCGAAACCAGTCAAACAGGCATAGCAGGGGCCAGCAACTTCATCTGGGCCTGTGACATTGGGAGACTCGCGCACAAGAAGTCAGCGGGTTTTATCGTCCGCCGCGCACCCGTCAACGTCACACGGGGAAGAGGGAATTCGGTGAAGTCCCCGACGGACAAGTCATCAGGAGGAATAAGGTCAGAGAATATCTGGAGCGGAATGGACAAGTGGACATTCATGGTTTCGACGGTGATCTCAAATTTAAAGCATGACGAATTATGGACGTAGAAAAGAAAATGTTAAAGGCAATGGTACGTAACTGCAAATCCGGTGAATATATATATATATATTTTTGTGGAGCGTTGAATGGATTGCAGTAAGAGTGTTTCGCCCCCCGTCGGTGCTGTCTAGTGCTTGCGCGCTTCCATACACCTCCGAGCCGACATAGTCGTTCACCCCGCACCCGCTAGTTTGAGGCCTTGGACTAGGAACCCGGCCAGACGCTATTATAACCATCCGAGGAAATGTCTCTACGACACTGGCCGTCATCTCGACGCCGCGTGTAGGACTTCAGCTTCCGGCGCTCAGCGGGACCAGCAAGCCAGTCCCACCTCGCCCCTTCATTAGCCGATACCTACTAAAACCCCGGTCTCCCTGTACCATTCTTTAGGGAGTGCGCCCTCATCCTTCAGGACTTTTTTCCAAGTACTCTTGACCAGCGCCTTCTTCAGCGCCTTTTTGCCATATTTTCCGTCGTTCGTGAGCACACAGTCAAGGTTTAGCCTGCTGTTTACCGCCTTCCGCCATCGGTTTTGTATCTCACGATCGGAGGCTGCATCTTTCTCCTGGATTACACGCTCATTCCTGAGTCTCCAGATTAGGTGCGCGGACTCTGAGACAATTATTTGGAATAGTCGGGTTGTGCCTTTATCGCCCTTGGAGATTAGGCCACACACCATGATTTCTCCCATCGTTGGTCTAAGGTCTTTCCCTGTTTTCATTTGCTATAACTCACTCGCTAGGTCCCAAACTTTCTCTTGACCCGGCGCATCGCATTTCGCCAGTATGTGTTCCATGGACTCCGTTACGCTGCAGTGTGCGCACATTTCTTTCTGTTCGTGACCCGGGATGTGCTCCCAATGTTTTCCAATTTTGTATCCCCCGTGTACGAGCATCCACATGAAGAAGTGGATGTTTCTTGAGAAGTCCAGGTGTTGGGTCGCACTCCAGATCCTCCTGTTGGGGGGGGTTTCATTATTCGCCTCTTCCGCTGCTCCTCGTGCATACTCCATGTTCCTGCGGGTTTCTCTGCGGTCCAGGGTGTCTTGGTATCTTTCTTTCTCCATTTTTTGTTGTCTTATTATCCGGTATGCTAAGGATTGGGTCATGGCACTGAGTTTAGCGCCGTGCACTACTAGGTTCCGTCTCATCTGGTTGTTGACCACATCTGGTTGGTCCTTTGTGGCGCCCTCTGCGGCGAGTGCATCAGCTGCTTCATTCCCTTCTATTCCCGAGTGACCTTTGACCCAGGTTAAGCGCGTAGTCGCCTTTCTTTCTCTTAATTTAGCCACTGTGATCTTGACTAGTTCGCTGTTCGCAATGGTGCGGTATCCCTCATCCTCCCATTTTGTGAGGTGTTTTGTGAGGCCATCTATCGTGTACTTTGAGTCACTATATATGTCTATAGGGACATTCCGGGGGTTGTTCTCGATGGTTTCCTTGACCGCCAGCATTTCTGCCACCTGGTTCGAAGGGCCTAGTTCATTCGGGACTTTGATTGCCCTATTCCGTTCGTCATTTTCGCCATAGAATATTCCTGAGCCGGCTCTCGCGCCCTCGTTCCTGTTGTTTGTTGCTGAGCCGTCGGTGTAGACCTCTATCTTTTCAGTGTCCGGGGCTGGGATGTGCATAGTGTTTGGAGCTCGTCGGGTCGGCTCTGGGTTTTCCTCAGGCTGGGTAAATATGCGAACGTATCGCCGATCTCCCCTCTGTCGTCACCTTGGGGTTAAACTCTATCCATTCTGGGTTGTCCGCGTCTTCCAGCTGGTGCTCATTCTCGTAGTCCTCCGGCTGGTTTCGGATTGGGTTCCACTTGTCGTGGATAGAGTTGAGCATGTTTCGTGCCCTTATATAGCACCTGTGTGGGTTTGCGCATCTCCGCGGCCTGCATTCCTTCCTCGTTTCTTTGCATGCCTCGCACTTGCAGTCTTTTCTTTCGCGATGCCTGTTGGTGCCTAGTCTACGGACCAGCTCCTCAGCGTCCCTTACTAGACGTACTTTGTGGTTCCTCTTTAGGCACTTTACCTCCGGGCCTATGTTGAACAGGCGTCTCGACGCTTCAAATCCGGTGAATACTTGGCATACCGGGGCATTTGAAAAGCCTGTGTGCATCGGGCTCTAAGAGGGCCGCACAGGCTGAAATTCAACCTAAGATTCAACCAGTAGCAGGATAAAATACAGCTGCCTTCAGGATGATTTTCACCGGCGGTAGGATGAAAGGTATGTGGCGATAGGTTACTCTCCGTAGGTTGAAATCACCTCTAAATCCGTCTGTTTCATCCTATGCTTCGCCAGCCATTCCCGATGCTTTTCAACCTACCATAGCTTAACTGCAGTAACCTATGACCAACCTGTTGACTGCTGATTTCTCCACAGTTATATAGGTTACTTATCATCTTGATATCACTCAAATTCAACGGTACATAGGTTGTATTTCAACACAAAAGGGACCAATTTAGAATGAATTGACACCCGCTGGGCTGCATACAATCAGGTAGATATGCTCGGGGGACACAGGGATACATTGAAACAGAGAGATAGATACGTGTCGACGTCCATGCATCGAATAAGAACAAACGAATGAACAAATGGGGCCTGTTACGTGAACGCCCGTCAGTACATTGATCCGATATGGTAAGCTACGATGCCACACACCTTCTGCTCCTCGTTGTCTGCGCTCTCTTCCCCTGCTACAGGCATTTCTGCGTCGTCATCGCTGTGGACTATTACTTTGGACTTGCCTTTACGATCTTTCTTGTCTTTCTTGATGCCTGATGACAACGCCCTCTTGGAAGCTGACCTCTTCTTAGCCGCCTTCTTCGCCGCCGAATCTGCCTTCGCGAGCTTGTTCTGCCTACCGTGGGGCGCAGATGTCCTGAGATTACCCATATTGTATGCCGCGCCACCAATTGACACGAATGCTACACATGAGAATATAATATTCTGACATATTGCAGAGGGAAACAAGCTCACGTACGCAATAATCACGGTCTGATCTCCCCCGCTTGCAGTCAAACTCTGCATGTGATTGAGATAAACCTATATGGCAGAAAGATATTAGTAAGAGAATGAAGACATCAATGCGAACTGACATACCGGTACACAGACGAGGTGTTGAACAGTTAAAGGAACTGTTGATGTTAATGGAAATGAAAGTGAAGCACCACATGCGGCTAACGAGCGCGAGACAATGCACATGGAAGAAGAACATGACATGGATTAGGCCTCTTCGAGGCGGAGGCTGAACCTTGGATGAATAAATTATTTGAAGCGAAATTGGATCAGATAGACACCAAAGGTGCTTAGATAGAGATATGATATGCACGACGCAAAATATTTATAAACATGAGGGGTCTTGATTTTTTTTTGCCTCTAAAAATCTGTAAATTCAAAGATCCTTATCCTATTTGAATCTACAGGACATCTAAAGCTCGCGTCGAGAAATGCTCTGCCAGGTTCATCAGCAAACCCTGATTTTGCCGGTAGTGTTTGTAGTAGTTTGTAGTAGCACGCTTGTTTCTGTAGTGGCCTGTAGTACTCTATAGCACTACATAGTAATTGGGTGGACCTGTAGTACTACATAGTAATTGGGTCAACCTGTAGTACTACATAGTATTCCATCAAACCTATGTAGAGCTATATAGTGCTCTGGTAATCCTGTAGTGCTACACAGTGTCAAGCCTGAGGCCATGTAGTACTATAGAGTGATCACGTTACTTTGCTGTGTCGAATGAAACTGGCATTCGACACACCAAAATCACGTGACCACAACACAACGCCGTTTCAACTTTTTGGCTTTGGTTTGGCAATGCAAACCTGGTTGAGTCAAACCTTCCTCACCCCCACTGTACACATGCTCGCTGACTCTTGCACAACATTGTATGTTGAACAATCATTGTTTGGCATTGAAAATCTTCCTACACCCCATTGGACACGCACCCAAGCGTGAGCAAGGGATCCTTTGACAAAGTGTCCAGCCTTATCTTAGGTGTACATGTGAAGACTTGAGTTATGTCTATATAGTCTAGTTGGTTATAATGCACTTGTTTTATTTTGTGTGTTTTGTAGAGAGCACGAGTTCGAATCCTGCCTGTTGCAATATAAGTACATTAGCATGTCTTGTAGTTTCCTTGCTTCCAATGGTACAATTAATTCAAGGCCTTCAAACTAAAAAGTAAAGTCGGGTTAATGAATTGAAGTAAAGTCTGTAATGGTGTTAAATTTATTTTGGGATTTTACCACCTTGCACTACAGAGTACTATGGAGTGCTACGTAGTGTGGCCGTCCCAATACAGATCACTATGTAGAAGGCCCAAGACACTATGCAGCACTTCAGACATATAACCCTACACTACAGGCACTACAGGCTCTATGACCGCTATGGCTGACTACAGCTGACTACGTAGTACTCTGTAGTGTGACCAGGTTTTGCTGATGTTGATCAAGCCGTTGATGTGCGCCGTGGCCCAGTGACATGGGTGACAGATTGTGACAATGCTCTCTGCCGCCACACTGACGGTGGACGCTCGATGCGCATCTCTCTCTACATCAGCAAACCCTGATTTTGCCGGTAGTGTTTGTAGTAGTTTGTAGTAGCATGCTTGTTTCTGTAGTGGCCTGTAGTACTCTATAGCACTACATAGTAATTGGGTGGACCTGTAGTACTACATAGTAATTGGGTCAACCTGTAGTACTACATAGTATTCCATCAAAGCTATGTAGAGCTATATAGTGCTTCGGTAATCCTGTAGTGCTACACAGTGTCAAGCCTGAGGCCATGTAGTACTATACAGTAATCACGTGACTTTGCTGCGTCGAATGAAACTGGCATTCGACACACCAAAATCACGTGACCACAACGCAACGCCGTTTCAACTTTTTGGCTTTGGTTTGGCAATGCAAACCTGGTTGAGTCAAACCTTCCTCACCCCCACTATACACATGCTTACTGACTCTTGCACAACATTGTACGTTGAACAATCATTGTTTGGCATTGCAAATCTTCCTACACCCCACTGGACACACGCCCAAGCGTGAGCAAGGGATCCTTTTGTCAAAGTGTCCAGCCTTATCTTAGGTGTACATGTGAAGACTCTAGTTATGTCTATATAGTCTAGTTGGTTATAACGCACTTGTTTTATTTTGTGTATTTTGAAGACAGCACGAGTTCGAATCCCACCT
This sequence comes from Mycena sp. CBHHK59/15, assembly GCA_029204085.1. Taxonomy (NCBI): domain Eukaryota; kingdom Fungi; phylum Basidiomycota; class Agaricomycetes; order Agaricales; family Mycenaceae; genus Mycena; species Mycena sp. CBHHK59/15. The sequence goes on from JARGXW010000424.1 coordinate 82,195, forward strand.
GTTGCAATATAAGTACATTAGCATGTCTTGTAGTTTCCTCGCTTCCAATAGTACAATTAATTCAAGGCCTTCAAAGTAAAGTAAAGTCGGGTTAATGAATTGAAGTAAAGTCTGTAATGGTGTTAAATTTATTTTGGGATTTTTCCACCTTCTACTACAGAGTACTATGGAGTGCTACGTTGTGGTAGAGCTGGATGGCTGGGATGTGGAAATGCTTCCACGTCCTCCATTTGGCTTTACTGTTATGTGACCGTTATTTTACATTACATCATTTGTTTAGTCAGTAAATACGGACCCACCACGCCACGTACCATCTCTCAGCTACGTACCACCTCGTTTGTGACCAGTGTAGGGCAAGTGCCCAGAGGAATCAACAGAGACCTCGCCCCTTAGTGTCTAAATCATCACCAGTGTGCTCCCTTGAGCTATAAACCCCAGAATCACACGCCACAACCCTGCACTCTTTTTCTGCACGATAAACTGTCCTGCCGACACTCTCCTTTTGACCGTCTTTCATACTCAAGGCTTCCAAGCCTTTTTCACATTTTTCTATCCAAAAACCACTCTAGCCATAGCGGATCACCGACCCTTTCCACAAACCTCGCCCCGGCACATTAATTCTGCCACAACGTAGTGTGGCCGTCCCAATACAGATCACTATGTAGAAAGCCCAAGACACTATGCAGCACTACAGACATATAACCCTACACTACAGGCACTACAGGCTCTATGACCGCTATGGCTGACTACAGCTGACTACGTAGTACTCTGTAGTGTGACCAGGTTTTGCTGATGTAAGCTTTCTTCAACCTCAACCACCCATGGCCAAGAAAAGTGATTGAGTGCGTTATGAGGAGACACGACAACTTTAGTATGATAGGCATTGGATGATGCCTATTGATGGGACTAATGCCTATCCGTCACTTTTCATGTTACTGATGTGACAACTTGTTAGGCAGTCAAGCACGCGATAGGTGTTTTAAGCGTGCGCGATAGGCATTGAATGCGGGATAGGCATTTAATTGCGTGATAGGCATTCAACTGCGTGATAGGCGTCCGTTGAATACCTATCCTACTAAAGTTGTATGTACTCGTTATGAGTGCAGCTTCAGAGTGACTTTCGACCGACGGATTCCGAGTCCGAACGGATACGGACCCGAACATAAAGCAGATATGACTAACCATAAAATCCAACCCGAACCTCTTTGCTCACAAGAGAGGAAATGGAATTGTAGACAGGTAGAATTTTCGACTAACAGGGAGGTGTAAAAACATATTCCGACATTGTCAATTTCAATTCTGTTTTCTTTGCTTTCTTTTAATATGTTTTTGTGCAATGACTAATTTGTCATGACTAAATTGTGTTTGTACTTATGGTCAAAAGGTTACTGCAATCGATGTGCTCCTACATGTAAGTAGCTAAACCTAAAGGTTCAGCCAATAAACCTAAAGGTTTAGCCAATGAAGCTGGGCAGGCGACCGAAAATACACGAGAGTCAGACAGGGCAGAAAACTAAGATGGGGGAAGACAGTTCTTGAAGTCGGTGGGTGCCGACATCTCGACAGGACATAGCCAGGAATCGACAAAAACTTGAAGGATTGGTGCGCGCGCCACAAGGAGCTTGATCACGGCCAGTCTTGTGTCCCAAAGGTCACCAGGATGGAGGATACATGTTGAGAGGATGCCTGTTGGCCAGATGAGATTACCAAGAGCGCGAATGGTGAGAACTTGAGGAGTATGACCATGGTGGACTGTTGGCATGACGTGGCAGTAAGAACACCAAGAAGAGCCACCCATCTTGCAATGGGAGGATAGAGGAAGTGAAAATCGATGAGATGGGTGTAGAAGGAGACGATAACGGCTAAGGGTAGGGCGACGAGGACGGGGAAAGGAAAGAATGATCAACCAACAATTGTTTGGCACTCCCAACAATGCAATCTTGCCACACGTGCTGGCGGACTTTGAAACGACTTTGTCTCGCGACGTTGTTCTGAAGTGTCTTCGCTGAATTGGCCCTAGAACCCACAGTGGAGTTATAATTGCTGGACACAAGTATGCCAGTTGGTCCCAGACCTCAACTCATCACATGGTTCATCGCGTTACTTGCTGAGGACAAACAAACCAGAACTTGTCAGTTGTGGGTCGTTCTCAGAATGCATCAGCTTGACACAATAGTCTCTTCATATCTCTTGGATAGTTGCCTGGTACTGGGCTTAAGATATTACAGGATTTTCGTCAGATATGTTACTCCTAGGCTGTCAACAAAGGAATATCACTCCTTGCTAGTCTGGTCTCTAGTACACTAACAGCTTTGGTTAACTGTTCAGAGCTCACGATGATACCCTTGTAATTGAGAGTGTGCAGTCCTAGGTAAAGGTGTGCAGTCCTTGAAGACGCAAAATGCAGTTTTCCTAGGCCAGCAAATTCTGCGGCTTATCAATGTGACATCATCTATGGCGCAATACACCTCCTGAGGCTCTTTTGAATGCCCCTGCAGCCTTGCTCTTCAGATCCATTGACCCTGCCTAGGGTTCCAGCAGGATGAGTAGTCCTCCTACATTAATCTTACTACCTTGTCCAAGCCCACCCCTGATGTCATTGGCCTTTTAACCCTTGCATTGGTCCCTACTAATCTGCTGCTCTGGCACATGGAAACCCTCCCGCTCCGCTGTCAAAATTCAGACGCTGGCATCAACAATCTTGTTGTCATACCAGATGTGCATTTGTCGCTTTGGAAGCTCCCGGCAGCTGCACCTCCCACTAGTGGTCGGCAACCCTGCCGGAAATCCGTGATGGAGAATGTGGTATTGCCAGATTCGGAAATTTACCCCTGTCTATGCTACTTTCACTCTCTCAGGGTCCTAAAAGGGACTGCAGAAGGACAAAAAACACCTAGAATACATTTTGAGAGCTATTTGAAATATTCTAGCTGCTCCTAGTGTGTACAGAAGGTCTTAAAGCTGAGATCTACAATGGGCTGGATGACTCCCAACCAAACTTTCATGAGCTACAGGCCTTGTATAGACATGCTGTAAAGTGCTAGTACTGTGTATTATGGGCTCAGGAGCAAGGTCTACTTTCTCGATTTTTGAATTTTTGCTTTGTTCTCCCACAGGTGGCTATTTTGTATGGCAGAATTCCAATTTCTCATACATTGGGGAAACTTAGAGAAAAACAGGAAAGTAGACGATGTTCATATACATTTGCCATTCATTTATTGTCATATAAACTTTGTGTAATGATGCATAGATGGCCCGCAATTCCTCTGACCATCATGCGAGCATGTGTCAGAGTTTGAATTTGGCTGTGATTGCTGACCACCACTCCCACTGTCTGCATAATTCCGCTGATAATGCTGCCTGGTGGTATGAAGTAGTGCAAATCTAGCAGATTGGAGAAAGGTGCTATAACACCCAACTAACCACTACTAAACTAACACCAAAAACAATGGTTGCAGTATGCGAATTTTGCAAGAGTTTGGTGAGTTGACTCAAGTATTAGGTCCTTAGACAATGCTAAGTCTCTAGATTTATTCAATCAAGCATGGAAGCTTTGAGAATCGGTTAATTCGATTTATAGACTTGAACTGAGTCTTTGACCAGTAACCAAGATGAACAAGGGTTTTTAGATGTAAAACAGTCGAAACTGTGCGATTCTAGACACAAGGTCTCCAATATAAACTGAGGTTACCGATGTTCTGATATTCTGATATTCTGATATTCTGATATTCTGATGTTTCTATATAATTCACAAGTGCCTTAGCTTGGACCAAAGTCCAGGGTGTTGGGTTTTAGCAATCAAGATATTTTATGACACTAGCACAATGAGGGCTCAATACAAAGGCCTCTACTGAGTGTCTAGGGAATTGAACAGAGCTGACGTCAGTCCCTTGAGTTGACAGATGGCTATCCAAAGATAGCTCTGCCTATTTCTGGGAGGTAACTGCTGTCCAAAACCTGTGATGGCTCACTACTTATATACTATGCATCTAATTATAACCTACACAGACGATCCTCCGCTTCGCTCTGGGATGCAGGAGTGCAAGACAAATAGAGTTGCAAATCTTGTCGCAGGCCAAATATGGCCAGAAATTTCCCCGTGTAAGTGCTTAAAAAAGAGACGGGATGAGAGGTGAACTTCAATCTTGTGCCGCTGTTTTCCAACGAGAAATAGGCTCCACCATAGAATTGTTTCAAGATCAAGAGGGAGCTTTATTAATTTGGCTTGGAAGAAATGTACATCAGGGATTGATCAGGGATGTGCAAGAGTTCAGAGAACTCTGCACGATCATGACATCAAGCGGTGGGGAGCGTTGCATCAAGAAGGTTTCAGTGGTGATTGGCCAGGAGGCAAGACACCCGGGTGCGTGAACAGAGTCAAAACGACAGGTACGTTGATAATCACAGCCTAGGAGATGGAGAACGTACAATAACGAGAGGTTCCAAGAGCAAAAGGGGCGCCGATCCCATCACACCATCATGGAATTGGGAAGGAACAGTAGCAACAGGAATAGGCATTGAATAGACCCATGCCAAGATGGAGATAACCAAGAAATAGCGCAGAAGACAGCTTGAATCACAGTACTTGGGCGGTGGACAGAACAGTTGAGAAATCCGATCGCATCCAGGATTGACTTTGGGGAGGAACAGAGGGGGGCGAAGAATAGCATCCCAAATGAGAGCAGGGCAGCCAGGAATTTACTGGCAGGACTACGTGGTCCACGGCAGGATGTATAATTAACACTGCGGCGTAGGCTGCAGCAACTGCGATCCGCTGTGGCCGGTCGAGAAAGAACTCCGCAAAGGTCAGCTGTTCATCGGAAATGAAATGGCCATGTTGGAAAACACAGAAAGTTCAGGACAGAAGGGTTAGCCCAAGAGAATGAGCAGAGGAAAGCAAAGGAGGATAACCAGCTCCGAGTCACGAAACGAGGAAGACAAAGTAGGGCAGCACAGAGACAGAAACAAAGCTTGGTCCATAGTAGACCATGGGACCATTCCGTAGTCAAGTGCCAACGAAAAAAGGAAATGAATTCGCTTGAAGCGGGAAACAGTTCGGAAGAAGCACAGGTGAAGGAGATTGCGCAAGCGGACAGCAGGAGACAGAGCCAAGAGCAGTCAAGCTATATGGAGAAAGGAACAACAGGTACAAATTAATGAGCACCGCCGAACGAGCAAAATTTTAAAGAACGGTTAATGAGTCAGAACGAACAGGGGTATAGGGTATATGAAATATATCATGCCTGTACTTTGGTAATCAATATACTGTACATACCTGTAGGGGAGCAATGGTCACAGTAACTATAGGATGGTTGCATTGCCTTTTTTTCGTGGGTCACAGTCACGATCCAGTCGGTTGCCTTGAAAAAATTGTGACATTGAAAAAAAATTGTAAAAATCCACAAAAAAGTAATCTATGCTCTCCATAGCCTCTAATCATCACCCTCGGGTTCATAGTCCCCGTCACCAAATCCTCGCCCTCTGAACTGGATTTTTTGGCTGGGATTCCTGCCTTAGTCACAATTCTCCTTGGCTATTGTACACCCAAATATCCTCTTCAGCATCTCCTGCCGAAAGCCCACTTCACCATCAGCTTCAATTCCAAGTTTTGTGACATATTTGCCTGCAGCATTTTGTACTCGAACATGCAGAACATGGTCCACAACCACCGGAAGAGGAATATCCATTTCATCTGTCTCTTGGTCTTGCTCGTCCGACAGAGCATCATCCCCATAGGTGATTTTGACACCCACCATGATCCAGATGTCTGTGGGGGCACTTGGCTCTGCGCATGGACCTAGGCAGGCTCCAATCTTGTCTGCAAGGATAGTATCTTGCTCGAGATATTTACACAATGCCTTGCACATCTCACAACTGGTGAGATATTCATATGACAGGTTGTTACTCCGGTTTTCCTGGGACAATGCAGAGTTGCCAAGAACACTTGACGATTTTATGGCCATCTGGGCTTGTTAACCAATTGTACAGGTCAAAGCATGCCCAAACAGAGGCGTTCTGAAGGACTGAATAAGAACTTGAGAACTTGACATTTTCTGGAGTTATTCCAGCAGCAATCTGTTCTTAGTGGAAGATAGTTGAGCTGAGATTGTCGCAAATGATGCTTCGTGATGCGCTGAATACCCACACCCTGTGGTTGCAGGTGGCCAGTGCAATTGCCAGGACAAAGATCAGGATGATATTGGGGGACTTGTTGAATACAAAAGTGTGGAAGGTGCTGAGGTGTGGACAGGGTAAATGTTGATATAAATGATGGCTTTCTGATCCAGATGGAAACATGTGTTGAAATATTTATGTATTTTTTCTTGCATTCTGTTCCCTTTTCTAGCAGAAATAGGTCTGTTTTGGCTTGTGAATGCACCTATTTTTACTGGAAAAAGGGTTTCCATCTGCAATATAACTCAGTTTTCAAAGACAAACAGCAATAAAAATATGTATTCTATTTTGAATAATGTTTCCAAAATCGAAATAGCAGTTCAGAACACAGAAGACATATTTGATGCCTATTTCCAGCAACAAATATCAACCTCCCTCTGCAGTGTGTTGTTGGGTGAGTCCTCTTGTCTCATTCCACTTCTTCTTTTTAAAACTTTCATGACCTTTCCAGATCTTGCACAATCTGGGTCCAATCCACAACTGCCATGCCCACTGTGCCATCGACCCTCCCCTCAAGGAAAACCAAAAAGTTCACAAATCGTGCCCTTGCGCTGAAGGGGAACCCCTGAAAGGCTTGGAAACGATTACCTGGTGCATGTACTTGTTATATCCATGCTTTCCTGGTCCTTGACTTTCCGGTCCATGTCCAGTACCAGAGCCCGGAACCGGACGGATTATCTTCGGACCCATTGCGGATCATCGGGTTTTTACACAATGAAAGATTACTGAGTGTTTCCCGTTTATCCGTCTTTATAATCCATGTTCTTATTGTCAATTTCTCCGACATCACTTCTCCATCCTCATTGGGACTCGTATTATTGTTATGTCCGACAGGTCACCTGACTCGCGCCTTTTTAGGATTACAATTAGGACTTAGCTATATAAACCCCTAACATATGCCATGTACTTCAGTTTGATAATTAATGTTCCTTTGCTCTCCGCTTTGCACTGAGTTGTCCTCCGGTTAATTCCCCAGTCTTCCTTCCTCCACCGGCCTCGGTAGTATGCACATCCTACTATCCTGTGGTGCTTGCACTATTCTCCATATACTTTCTGGTGTTGGAGTAACAATCCGAACTGTCCGAGCTGGACTCAGCTGGACTCCTTCGGACTCACCTACAGCGGGCGCGACTGGGCGCGCACGCCAATACCACATTTCTTACTCGTGTTTACTTGTCCCCGTACGTAGATCCTATATCTATGACTCTTAGCTGTCGCACTGTCTTTTGTATTTAAGTAGTAGAGTGCTACGAGTGCTATTCAGTTCAATCCTCATTTCTATCCCCCGTTCAATAGGTTATGGGCCCCGCCCGAATCTAATTCTCCACACACATCTACTACGCAACAAACCTCTTTTTTGCACTCGTACACCATGTCCACCCCCAACTCGAAACCCAGTGATTTCTTCCTGCGCATTCCGAAATGCGAGGCCGACGGGTCGAACTGGAGCGTCTATAAAATCGTTTCAGTTACGCCGCCGACGCTGCTGGACTAGGCGACCACTTACTTGCCACCTCCGCCGCGCCTGTCGCGCCTACGACTGCTAGCCCGCCTACGGCAGCAGAGGCCGCTTTGCTCAAAGCACATGACAAGGAATTGAAGACGTACAAGTCTGGGCAGGCCATCGTGAAGCAGGCAATTGCGAGCGGCATCCCCGACTCGCTGTTCCTGCGCGTCAAGGACGCCGCCAGCGCCGCGGAGCTATGGCAAAAGGTGACGGATGAATTTGAAAAGAAATCGAAAATGGTTACTGTGGATTTGCGTCGCAGGCTACAGGATGAGCGCTGCACAGAGACTGGGGACGTTAGAACTCACCTCGCAAAGCTTCAAAATCTTCGCACCGACCTCATCAGCATGGGCGCCGACCCTGGAGACGACAACTTCACCGCAATTATCTTGGGCTCGCTTCCGCCCTCGTACGATCCCTACCTCTCCGCGATTACAGCGACTTCAACCCTACTCGGGAGAACCCTTGCACCCGACGACCTCATCCGCGGCCTCAACGAGGAGGCCGATCGCCGCGCTCTCAAGCAGAAGTCCAAGAAGGACGACCACGACATTGCGTTCTCCGTGGGAGATCGCAAAGGTGGCCGCAAAGGCGGCACATCGAAGCCCAATGTGGAGTGTTACAACTGCCACAAGAAGGGCCATGTCAAAGCGGATTGCTGGGCGAAAGGCGGCGGCAAGGAGGGGACGGGACCTCGGCAGAAGGGGAAAGGCAAGGGCAAGGCCCGTGAGGATGCAAATGCCGTCAACGACGACGACGGTGTGTGGATGGCGCAGGTCGAATCTAACCTGCAGCTGTTCCAGGAAGAGTGGGGATCACTCACGGATGGCAATGGTAGCACCGCGAGCTGCTGGCTATCAGACGAGGAAGACTTCTTCGAGGATGAAGAAGATGGCACCGTCAGCACAGCATCAATCCCGGCGATGGACAACTCACCGGGCTCGGACACGGACGACTCCGACTACAGCGCCTCGGACCTGCAAGGCATCGCATATTTCATGCGGATGCTTGCTGAGTCCGACTCCGACAGCGACAGCGATGATGGGTCCATGCCGGGCCTGCACAGCATGTCGGACAGTGACAGCGAGCACAACTCGCTGCCAGATCTTCAAAGTGTTTCAGATTCGGATTCGGAAGGAGATGCGGATATCGGGGAAAGTGACGCTGAGTCCTCATCTGAATTTTTCTCCGCATACGGCTCTGACGATGAATGTAAACCAACCATCTGTCGGACTACCTTCAGGGATGGGCCGGATCACCCGCCGCGAGACTTTGTGGACGACGTTGCAGATTGGGTCGAGATATCTGTCAATGAGTGGATCAGCAATCAAGCAGATGCGGAGGACGAAATCACTTCGTCCTTTGATACGGCAATGCTTGCCAACGAAGCGGGCACTCCAAGCGCTGAGACCGAGCTCTACGACTCAGGGGCATCGCGCCATATGTCACCATACCGCCACAAATTTATCAACTATACCTCGATTGCCTCGAAATCCATTACGGCGGCGGACAACGGCACATTCCAAGCCATCGGGCAAGGCGACATCCGGATCAGCATTCCGAATGGCAAGACCACCGCGACGATCCTACTGAAAGGCGTGTTATATGCGCCGAAGCTAGGACTTACGCTTGTCTCGATCAGTAAAATCACTGATGCTGGATTTGCAACCTTGTTCCGGGATGATTTCTGCAGGATTTTCGATAAACAGAGGAAGATTCTGGGTGTTATCAACAAGAAGAACGGCACTTATCGAGTTCAGCATGCACCTGGCAAAAATCCGCAAATTAGCGCCGCAAGCGCTGTGGAAACCGTATCGATTGAAGAACTCCATCGCCGCATGGGGCACATCGCGCCGGAAGCTGCCAAACGTCTTGTCAAAGACAAACTGGTGACCGGGATCAAGCTCGACGAGTCCACAGAGATCCGATCCTGTGATTCGTGTGAGTACGGGAAGGCAACTCGGAAACCGGTTGCGAAAGTTCGCCAGGAGAAACGGGCCGCCGCCATGGGTGACAAGATCCACGCGGACGTCTGGGGACCATCTCCGACGGAGACGATCAACCGTCGTGAGTACTACGCCAGTTTTACCGACGATCATACTCGCTGGTCACGGTTGTACATCCAGCGCACGAAGGATGAAACCTTCGGCTCATACCAGGCCTTCGAGGCGTGGCTCTTGACCCAATTCAAGGTCAAGATCAAGAAACTCCACTCCGATCGCGGAGGGGAATTTTGGAGTGATGAATTTGACGCGCACCTGGCCAAAATGGGAACGGAACGAAGTTTCACCGTCCACGACACCCCAGAGCACAATGGCGTCGCGGAACGCTTGAATCGCACGGTCTTGGAGCGTGTCCGCACGATGTTGCATGCTAGTGGGTTGCCCAAATTTTTGTGGGGCGAAGCCGTTAACCACGCGATTTATCTGAAAAATCGAACATCAACTCGCGCGTTGGACGGAAAAACACCGTACGAACTTGCCTACAAGCGCAAACCGGACCTCGCACACCTCCCGGAGTTCGGCGCACGGGTCTGGGTCCACGACGCGAAGGGCAAGAAGCTCGACGGCCGCGCGGACGTTGGCCGTTGGGTGGGCTTTGATGAAATCAGCAGCGGGCATCGGATTTATTTCCAAGGCAAGCGGAATATTGCTGTGGAACGGAGCGTTAAATTCGACAAGGACGACATGCTGGTACCCATGCCAGTCGAGCTACAGCTTGAGGGGAGCAGGAGGATAACAATCAGTCCTCGTCTGCAAATCAAAACCCCAGCACGCACCTAAACCCCGTTCAACACGCTGCACCCGCTCCTACCGCTCCACCGAAGGCTAGCCCACCTCACACGCCGCCTCGCACTCTACCCTCGACAGCGCCGCTCCCCGCTTCCCCTCCATCGAACAGCTCGCGCGTGAACTGGCGCGCACGGATCCGCTGGGTCCTGACTTCGAGGAACCCGAGGAAGCACCGGCAGGACGCGGCCATCGCATTCGGAAGCCGAGCCGCTACGTCCAGGCACTCGAGAGCGGTGCTGGACGCGTCAGCAACCGCCCATCCGACCCAGTAGTTCCCCGCGGCGTGAAACCCAGCACCGACTCGGAAACAGCCGCAAGAGCTGAAATGTGGGAGGAGTGGGAGATGGTGGATATCTTGGAGCACGCTCTTGTTGCTGCGACGTCGGATGCTGAGGCGCTCGACCCGACGTTCGAGGAAGCGAAGAAGAGAGTGGATTGGCCGCATTGGGAAGCGGCGATCAATGCGGAACTTGCCGCGTTGAAGGCCGCCGGCACGTGGGATGTCGTTGAAAGGCCAGAAGGCCGTAATGTTGTGGACGCCAAATGGGTCCTCCGCATCAAGAAGAACGCTGCCGGCGAAATCGACAAGTACAAGGCCCGCCTCGTCGCTCGAGGCTTTACCCAAGTGCATGGTGTGGACTATTATGAAACTTTTGCTCCCACTGCTAAAATTGCTTCTATCCGCCTCATTCTCGCCATCGCCGCTCGCAACGACTGGGAGATCGACATGTTCGACTTCCACAGCGCGTTTCTCAACGGGGAACTCGATCCCGATGAGCTCATCTATATGGAGCAAGCCCCCGGCTACGAAACGGCGGACCGCGCCAAGTACGTCTTGAAACTCAACAAGGCACTCTACGGCTTGAAGCAGGGCGGACGCCGCTGGTACGAGACTCTGAGCCGTTCTCTTGCTGAGATTGGGTTCACACAGTGCTCCGTCGACCACGCCATCTTCTACACTCACGACGCCGGTGATCTAATCATCATGGCTATCCACATCGATGACTGCACCATCACGGGCAGTTCACCCGAGCTGCTGCAGCAATACAAGACGCGCATCGGCGCGCTTTTCAAGATGACGGACCTCGGGCCCGCCACTTGGCTGCTCGGCATCGAAATCAAGAGGAACCGCGAACACTTCAATTTTGCCGACGCCAAACCCCTCTCGCTGCCGGTGGACCCGAACGTCCAGCTCACCTCGGAGCACTCGCCCGTCAGTGTCAGGGACATTGCGGCGATGAAGCATGCCCCATACCGCCCAGCCGTTGGCTCGCTGATGTGGGCTGCTGTCGCGACTCGGCCCAACATTGCATTTACCGTTGGCACCTTGTCAAAATTTCTTGATAACCCCGGAGCCGCTCATTGGGATGCGGTAAAGCGCGTCTTCCGCTACCTTCTCGGCACCAAGGATTGGCGCCTCACGTTCGGCGTGGGGAAGCTCGGGATGGAAGGATATTCAGATGCGGACGGGATGTCCCAGGAATCCAGGCGCGCAATCTCTGGCTACGCATTCATTATTGACGGTGGTGCTGTCTCTTGGAGTTCCAAGAAACAGGAGCTTGTCTCACTCTCGACAACGGAAGCCGAGTACGTCGCGATGACCCACGCCGCGAAGGAGGCCATTTGGCTCCGCCAACTTATTGCCGAGCTGTTCCGCCCGCTCGAGCACCCCATCACGCTTCACGGCGACAACCAGTCCGCCATCGCGCTCGCCTATTCCGACATAGGCCAATTCCACGCTCGCACGAAGCAAATCGACATACACTACCATTTTATTCGCTACGTCATCGAAAACAACTCGATTCGGCTCGTTTATTGTCCCACCGCGGATATGGTCGCCGACACGCTTACCAAGGCCCTTCCCAGCGTGAAGGCCAAGCATTTTGCTTCCACCCTCGGACTTCGTTCGGTTTGAGGGGGAGTGTTGGAGTAACAATCCGAACTGTCCGAGCTGGACTCAGCTGGACTCCTTCCGACTCACCTACGGCGGGCGCGACTGGGCGCGCACGCCAATACCACATTTCTTACTCGGTGTTTACTTGTCCCCGTACGTAGATCCTATATCTATGACTCTTAGCTGTCGCACTGTCTTTTGTATTTAAGTAGTAGAGTGCTACGAGTGCTATTCAGTTCAATCCTCATTTCTATCCCCCGTTCAATAGGTTATGGGCCCCGCCCGAATCTAATTCTCCACACACATCTACTACGCAACAAACCTCTTTTTTGCACTCGTACACCATGTCCACCCCCAACTCGAAACCCAGCGATTTTTTCCTGCGCATTCCGAAATGCGAGGCCGACGGGTCGAACTGGAGCGTCTATAAAAATCGTTTCAGTTACGCCGCCGACGCTGCTGGACTAGGCGACCACTTACTCGCCACCTCCGCCGCGCCTGTCGCCCCTACGACTGCTAGCCCGCCTACGGCAGCAGAGGCCGCTTTGCTCAAAGCACATGACAAGGAATTGAAGACGTACAAGTCTGGGCAGGCCATCGTGAAGCAGGCAATTGCGAGCGGCATCCCCGACCCGTTCAATATCTGGAAGTTCCGATCCTCCGGTTCCCGGTTCTGGTTCCAGAGTCTTTTATCTTGTCCTTCCTTCCGCTCGGTATATAACAGTACTTCCATGTTCAACTTGTCGAAGCTGGCTGACTAGTATGATGTAGTAAATATTGGTGTCATGAGACACAGTTTACTTAGCCCAGCAGTGGGATTCATATGGACTCAATGATGCCTGTTACATACATATGAGGCTAATCTAGATTCTCGCATTGTGGCATCGAAAGCACTGTGCACTTCTGGGATTTGCAGCACAAATGTGAGTTCAATATCGGCGGAGTGTGGTTCCGTGGGTTTCGCATTCGTGTTATACACGCATCCACATATGAGTGGAAAAGTCAGTCTCCATCAGACCCTTTGGATGATCTGCTAGTTGCTGCTACCCACTGAACTTACGAAGGCTTAGAACTCTGGGAGGACATAGTACTTCGCATACGGTAACTGAGAAGGATGACACAATTATCAACCATCTAGGATTGCAGATGCAGCAGCCCAGATGGTCTCATGCTTGCACATATAGCAAATGGAGAAGTCAACACTACAGAGTTCAGAAACAATTAGACACATGAACACATGTCGGCAGCCAAAAGTTGTCTTGTGCTGTCTCGTCAAAATTTGAGTATAGAGAAACATATCCCTGATAAGTGGGGTTTCAAGGGAACCTACATCCATGTGGCAGAGATTGAGAGACAGAAATCTGCCTGACAGAATGTGGAAATTTGCATTCCCAGGAGATTGTGGAGGCTCAAAGAGTCGAATTGACACTTTGTTCACCTGACTTACGTACCCTTGGAAAACTGTCTTGCATAATATAATATTACAAGTGTCTGCTGGACCGCTTTGCGGTCCATCATCGTCTTGTTTTGAGATATGAAGCCTTGATGGAGCCCTCAAAAGAGGTCGCCAAATTGATTCTAAAATGATGCAATACTAATTCATCCCAGACAATATTAGAGGCACACTTTGAAGAGTCTCCTTTGTATGTCAGAGCGAATATGTTGTGGGAGTCAGGTACTCGAGTCATCGCAGAGTACAACTGACCTGGGAAAAGACAGATCTGTGTAAATCAAGTTCAAGTGTTTGAACGGTCAAACACTTGACAACCATTGAAAGTTGTGGTGTAGAGCCAGTGGAACTTGTTTTCAGTGGACAGTGAAATTCAAACCTTGAGGTTGGAAGTGGACACCGATGAGGGGGTTGTGAAGGCATATCTTGAAGCTCTACATTATTAATATTTTGTTCCAGTTTGGCACATACCGGATCTACCGCTTTGCATGCTATGATGGAAGAAATTGTTTTCACCTCGACAGTATAGCGGAATAGATTGTGGATCATGACCCACGTTCCCCCCATGAGTCTGCAGGAAGTCGAAGTTCTGTCAGCTGGCATCATGACATAGGGCCAACTTTGAGGATTAATTCATGTGCATATCTGTGATTCATACAAGGTGTTTCATGTGATTCTGCAAGCCTCAGAATCTTTGTACCTCTGTGAATCATGAGGAAACTTGTCCTCATTTGCAAGTCATATGCGCTACGATTCATGTCGGAGGCCATGTCACACATCTTCGAGAAGTTGGTTGCTCAATAATATGTTGCTGTCAGAATGAACATTGGCCTATGTCAGAACAGAAAACAGAGGGAGAGCATACACTGCTTGAATGCCAGCCCCACTCTCAATTCCTGTTCCTGTAGCTCAGAAAGAGAGTGCAGAAGTGAAAAGGGTCAATTTGGCTTCCAATAATTTTAAAAGAAGAACAGAGAAATGTCCTGAGTTCACAGTCCTCATTCAAGGCAGAAGTTTGGTGTGCAGGAAAAGGAATAGATTCAATTATGGAGTGCATGGTAGAAACAGCAAGTAGGCAGGCAACACAGAGCTTGATTGAGAGATGTGGCATTGAAGAAGCTGCAAAGAGCTGGTCAGTAGGTTCTTGGAATGGGTGGGTGATCCGATAAGGCTAGAGTGATTTTTGGAATATAAAATGGGGAAAAGGCCTAGGAGCCTCGAGTAGAAAAGATGGTTGAATAGAGAGTGCCAGTAGGATGATAAATTGTGCAGAAATGAATGTGAGGTTGAGGGGCATGATTCAGAGGTGTATATCGCGTAGAAGTGCACTGGTGACGATTTATAAAGTAATGGGTGAGGTCTCTGTTGAGTCCTCTGGGCAGTTGCCCTGCACTGATCACAAACGAGGTGGTACGAAGCAGAGTATTGATGTGTGGCATTGTGGGTCCATATTTACAATGTAAACAAATGATGTAAGGTAAAATAACAGTCACACAAAAGTAAAACCAAATGGAGGATGTGGAAGCATTTCCTCATCCCGGCCATCCAGCTCTACCACAGTGTCAAGAGGTTAGGGAGAATGTCGCCAACATGGCACACCGTACGATGAATTGAAGCAGAGATAGCTGAGATTGAAATGGCTTCAGACAGACAGACACGTAATTTTAGGGAGAACAAGCGCTTGCCATACCGCTTCGCGGTCCAGCTCACTCTTGAGTCTTGATTTCTTTTCCAGAGTGAATTGAGGGTGAATCCAAGAGACTTGAGTTGCACCGAGCATATGAATACTGAGTCCTGCCACGCAGTGTTGGCAAGACCGACAGCAGCGAAAGCTGTGCTTTCCGGTGGCAAAGTCAGACTGCATGGAAGTAGCAGTTCAACCCAATATCCCCAGATTGGAAAGCCAGGCATCAGGAAGGGCAAAAGATGTAGCTTACATGGCTACACTGTTTACTTAAGATTGTTGTAAGATTTTGATGATCTACAAATAGTTAAGTAATTCTTACGAAGTCTGATATGGGGACACACAAGAATGTTTTAAGATGCGGAATCACACAATTTCTTAAGACAGGTCTGATAACTTTCATGAGATTGATGAGTAAAATGTGGATATCTCTGGCCTCCCCAACGCATATATCCACCCACTGTGCAGCTCATACAGTACGTATTAGCCAGCAGAGAGAGCAGGAGATAGATGTATTGTCATACATAATGTATCTAAAACAACCTGGTGCTGTAATTTATCGTTATAACAAGCACGAGCGCGCCTCCCTTTCCTGCCCCTCCACCCGTGCAGTACTTCCACCCTTCCCCTTCCCCTTCCACCCCCAGCCCATCCCCATCGTCTTTGCATCCCTCGCTGCCTGCAGGTGACACTGATGCCAGATGGACACACACACGCCGTAGCTAATGACACGGTGCACCCCAATGCGGATGACGTGCGCATGACCGACGAGCACCCTGTGCCGATGCCCACTCACACCAGTCCGCACTGTACATGAAGTACATGCGCAACAGCGCGTGGACCTAGTTCAGTAATTCATCAGGGACTGCAGGGGGAAAGGAGAAGGGAAGGGAGGGAGGGACACACCCTGATAGTGTCCATGACCGAGGAAGTGCACGGCGGCGACCTCAGAATGTGCCGCTGTGGCCTCGGCCTCGGGGTGCACCGCCGGGAACTCGCCCGCAGTGGCAGGGAGCATGGCAGGAGGGGCACATGTTGGCGCGTTCGATGGTCCCGAGGCCGAGGTGTGTGAGGGTGGATGGTGTTCCGGGGACGTGTCTGTTCATCGTGGAGACGGCATGTACGACCTGGGGGGGGAGGATTTTGGACTCAGAACTTATAAGGGGAGAAGCCATACTTGAGTCACAAACAGGGGGCCCAAGGAGCTGTGTGCAAATTGTGTGTATCAGACAAGGGCAGAATATTTAAGTGGGGGGAGAAGATGGCCACAGGCAGCAGTGATGCGAAACGGCACAGTAAAGGCAATGGGAGAATAAGAAGAGCCACAGACAGCTTGGATATGCAACAGGCACAACGGAATGGAGGGAAGAATCAAAGGAATCCGAGGTGAGGTGAGATGAACCAGTGGACAGGGCTGACAGAAGAGTGCAAATGGGAGGGAGAGCAGTGACATCAAGACGAACCAAATTTTTCATGCACGTGAAACACAGCCATCAGACCAGCCCGTGGTGGAGTTTGAATGGACTTGGGAATTTTGGACAGGTTTGGACAGGTGTCGACAAGTGTTGCCCGCTGTTCGTGGCTCCCGACTTGCCGAAAGTTAGGAACCCCGAATTTATTTTTGTGTTTCTTTTGCTCATTGTGTTCTCTGCGTGTCAATGATGTCTGACTCAGAGTTCATCCCCAAGCTCCAGTACAGCTAGCCAGCCCAATATATTCTCATGTCTCCCAAAGGAATATGTACAATGTGCCTGAGTTCCACAGTAATTAGTGTTTGTCCTCTTGCCTGTTGCGAAACTTGGCGTAAGGTGTGGATCAGTACGCAATATCTCATTTGCTTAGGATGCGGACCAAATGCGGACGGCTCACCGCTTAACGCACCGGGAATGCTTTGTTCCCGGACCCAAGTTTGAAGAATTTGCAGGTTTTAAGATCTTCGTATGAATGTGTTGTACGATGTCGTACAAATCCATGTTTCAGGATTTTGATGAAATTAACTCAAAAATATCGTAAGATCAGTGTTCACCCTAAGGCCTAAGGCCTTAAGTGTTAAGGCCTTATATTAAGGCCTTAGTTAAGGCCATAAAAATTTCGGCCAAGCCATGAGGCCTGAGGGCTTAACTAAGACCTTAGATTATCACGTGTAGTATCATTATGTAATCTTTTTTCACTTCTCTCTCGACGTGCTCGCGCTCCGCTCAGCCATGGCACCGACGCTGAAGCAGCAATCCTCACTATTGTGATCTCCTTGAAGACCAGGATGACGAAGATCCCAGCGAGCGTGGTTGAGCACTTGTATCCAGTGCGGCCGGCTGGAGAACTGAGATGGCCAAGTGGATTAGTGATGCAAAGGCCGCTGAGCGGGAGGAAGCGATTGACAATACAGTCCGTGACGAGGTAGCTGAGGCCGTCCCTTCCCGACTTCCCAACCGTCTGCCCGCGTGGAAGCCGATGACACTTCTGGTGTTGTTCGGAGGAGCGGAGAAGCCTCGTAAATGCAAACCGTCGGCACAGGTGATGGAAGAGGAGGAGATTTTAATGCAGGCATTGGCAGAGGCGGACGAGGATGAGGTTCCGGATGATGGGGCCATTGAGATCGAGTCGGGGGACGAGTACGTGGGAGTATTTGCTGGCGCTTCGGCTGTGCTTAGGGGCGTGGGAAATTTTATTTAAGCCCTTAAATTTAAGCCCTTACCCTTAATTAAGGCCTTAAGCATCCTCCAAACCCGATTTAAGGCCTTAAGGGCGAACACTGCGTAAGATACAGTTGCACTAAATTGCAAGACAAGCAATCTTGAGTTTTCTTAACAAGACAGAGTCACGAGAGAAGAAAGCGGAGTTTGAAAGGCTTCAGACGGACAGATTGAGCTCCGGATCCGGAAGTCCGGCAGCGGATGCCGCTTATGTGATCTTATTTTGATGGGATCTAATTAGACCAATCGAAGACTAGAGGTTGAAACCGAAGTTGACATGTTGACACTAGAGCGTATTTGCACCAGCCAAAACGACATGTCTTGGCAAAAATTTGATTTGGCTTGGCAGAAATTTGGTGACACCGGATATGGCAGGCGTGACTCGGCTAAAAATAGTCGTACGCGCTGCCCAGAATTGAGAGAGTGTAGTGTATCTGTGTATCGTAGTAATTCTATAGACCTGCTTCCAAGTCCCCCAGTGCATCCTCAACGTCAACCTGGACCCGCCTAAGCAAATTTACGGCCTTGTCTGCCTCCCATTTGCAAACAGCTTCACGAGGTATAGTTGGGCCAATAGTATCCATAGGGGTGGTAATTATTATGAAAGTTGTAGTTCATGCGTATAGGACGCATAGGATAGTAATTAGGACGAGAAAGGCGACGCGTAGCTGCATGCGCGTCCACGCAGTCACATCAGTCACAGTTCCATTTTGGGTGTAAACACAAAAATGATTGTGATCAACAAAGATTTGGAACATGGTTTTGGGCGTTGCAAATACGCTCTACTCTGTCAGCCAGCGGGTCTTCGCTCGCCCCATTCAGCACTCGATCCTGCCTTCCTCGGCATTGACCGAAGTAACAGCTGTCTAAGAGAAACATCCGACGACAGCCTAGCTCGAAAGCGCCCACCCTTCCACCATGATCTCCCTTGAAGAGTCTTTACTCCTGTCTCTGACTTACGACGTCTCCAGCATTACGGCACTCCCTTCTGTAACCGTTGCAACGCTTGCGTGAGTAGTCTAGCGTCCCGTACCCATATCCATTGCTCACTCTCCGAGTAGAAATCGTGGGTAACTAGAACTCTCGACAATGTCCCTCAGGTCTATTTTCATTCCTACTTTTCCCGCGCTCAAAACAGGGTGGCAACATATTGAATTAGCGGTCACGTAAAGGTGCGTGTCCAACCGAAAAAGGCTGATTTAGGGGGGCGATGGGTGCATTAAACATTTGACATGGAACGAACTAATAATTTTAAATAAAGTCAATAGACGCAAAGGACCCACGTTCGAGCAGAGTCGGAGGAGTCGCCATGGTAACGGGGACACTATATATTCACGGTGCTCTCGACATTGCTCATACAGTATGTTCTAACTAGAGCTCAGTGTGCAATGCTGCCGAATCAAGGGTAATTTTATCCAAAGCTTATAACATGAACAGCATCCGACAACCATTAACAAGACTAGGATGCATAAAGCAGAGTCAAAAATGCCCTAATTTTCAACTCAAGACACTATTCAAACTTCCACAGGAAAAACACTGGTCTCGCCCTCCTCCCCCTTCCGGAGACATTGCCGATTCCTAGGTAGAATTATAGGCTATGCACAAATACGGTCTCTCCGACGAGTTCTCATCGGGGGGCAGTTTGCTAAGCTCAACTGATAGTCATCACCGTGACATCATCCAGCATCACCCCTGGAAACGGAGATCAATGTCGGGTAATTCTATTGAGAAGTTTGGGTCGCAGACAGAACCCTGTTGAGGGCTCCGTCTTGGCTCCGTCGCCACTCTCTCCTCGTTTCCGAGGGGTCAATTATATGGTAACTTACAGCTGTTTCCGAAAAGCTTGACACTCGCGCAAGAGGAGCTCGGAACTGTAATCCCGGACACGCGCTACCATATGGGGAACGGAGCAGGTTTACGGGGTCCTGGGCTTAAACAGGTAAAGGCCTTGTGTCTGGAGCGTACCACGTGTATAGTACAGCCACCACAAACAGATCACCATAACGCGTCGCGCCCTGCTCCTGCTTGTATGACCTCCCAAGCAGAAGATCCGTTCGAATTCTTGATTCCGTCGTCGGAGGCCGGATCTGACTACGAAGTCAATCCCTCCCAGCACAAGGAAGAGGAAAGAACCCGTAGGCGGCGAGAAGAACGCCGCTTTGCTGCAGCGCGCGCGCCAGTAGTCGCGGAGGCTCAGGATGACTCAGTGACTGAGTCTGAATCTGAAGAGGAGTCCCCTGTACTCGCTTCCATACTGTGCAGGAGTGGTCGAGTACGGCCCGATGTCGAGCTCAGCCGCCGTAGAATCATAGAGCCAGTCCAGGTGGCCGGGATTGTCGTCATCGGCAGAGGAAGGGAGGTGCAGATGGCCTGGATTGCCTGGGCTAAGGTCGCCAGCCATAGAACCAGCCCACGCGCAGAGAAGTACGACGCGCTGATAGTGCATTCGACGACGCGCAGTGAAAAAACGTGACCGCAGACGCGTCAATCAATTGTCAATCAAAATCTATTTGTGGAAAGATCCGGTCATTACACGAACTTGTCCATATCTTTTCTTTGTGGGGGAATACGACTCTGTATTTTGGCATAGGATGTCCAGTAGTACCTAGCTTTCCGCCGATCCAATTCTCTAAGAATTTCATCCACGGAAAGAAAACATCTGAGAAAATCGAGAAAAGTTGGTGGCAGGACCCCGATCACTGGTGCGGGTGGGTACCCACCAGTACACATCGTGTCCAAAATTACAGTTCCGAGCTCCTCTTGCACTCGCGAAATTTTCTTGCTCTCAACCAACTTTTGATGGAGGGCTAAGGATTACTGCTTTGGGCTAGCCGAGCTGCGCCAAGCCGAGCCACAGATGCGAACTTGCAGTCAACTATACAACCCAAACATTTTCTCGCCCAGGCTTCATACACCAAACATCCTCCGTATGTTCTGACCACTTTCCAGGCAAGCAGAATATTTCGAGGGCAAGTTTTTGAGGTAGGCTGTGAACGGCAGCAAGAGCATTGCCGACGACAAGCGCAGCACATGACTGATCGGAATCCCAAACCAGGTAATCCTTAGCACTCGATCAAAAGTTGGTTGTGAGCGAAAAAAAAAGTGAGTGTCAAGCTTTTCGGAAACAGCTGTATGTCCTTCGTTCGTTCTCACAGATGCTATAAGTTTGCGGTGCACGTTATGCTCGCCTCCTTGTGATTTAAGAGAACTTTGAGCTTTGCCCCTTCGAAAACTGGCACTTCCCCCTTCCTCACCTACAGATTTTCACCATTACAGCATTTCTCTCTTGTTGTGTTCATCCCTATGGGAGATTTTGATCAAACCATCGGTGGGTTACCCATTTTTCGCTCCAACTCGCAACTAATATATTATTAGGGTTTATGCTGATGGCGATAATGAGTGGGTTTTCCATTGTTCGTTCCTTTGCGCACGCTGCTGAACTTTTGAGCCTCTCCAGTAGACGTATTTATGGCGGGAGTGCTCATGTCACAATTCGCTACTTATTGGAATTCGAGTACGTGCGACTGCGTCTTCTAAAGGTTTGGATTAACACTGCGCTAGAGTACGAAGACCCCTCGTGGATCAAGTATGTCCTTGAGCATTACGTTTGGCCCATTCCTGACCATCCACAGAGCCTTCGTGGCCTTTCTTTTCGTCATCAACATGAGCCAAGTTGTGGCGGTTGTATATATGGCTTGGTAAGAGTCGCAAAAATCCCACGATAAATATTCTAATCAAGGGCACACCAGGTTCTATTGCGTGACGTCAGTGAATCGATTTAGGTCCAGAACTGATACCCAATTCCTACCTTCTACCTCCAGAAATTTTGCCAATCCGAAAGTCATCGCAAGTGAGTGGCTGTTGTCGAGCGGCGGAGGAAGCCAACTGAATCAGGATTTCGTAGTCAGTTTATGGCCGTTCGCCTATACAGCGCTCAGTAAGATGATCTGGACAACGCCGCACCTGTACTAACGGTCCCCTTAGCCGTCGCCATCATTCCACTGGCGAACCAGACCCTTCAAACATGGCGGATCTACACATTCACCAGAAGCAAATTGCTGGTCGGGTTCCTTCTGACGGCCGTTCTCACCGCCTGTGGGACGGGTGTTGCGGTCGCGATCCAGTCGTGGATATCTTCCGAGTGGGTGCCTGCGCTGCTCCTATCCCTCGTGCTAAATAGAAAAGACTCGCAAAACTTGCCGACCTGCGGCCCGTTGCCGAAGCGAATTTCGCGCTCGAGTGCGCTCTTGATCTTACCATATCCAGTGCGTTGCTTCCGTAAATTTAACTACCCACTAAACGCATTGGCACAGTTATCCTGTCATATAAGTTCTACCAATCTAAATCAGGCTCTAGGCAAGTCAACAGTGTGCTGAATCACCTGATTCGTGGTGCCGTTCAGTCCGGGGTTTTCACCTGTACGTCGTCTCACTCGCAGTCCCCTCTACCATGCTCAATTAGCCTGCGTTCTCCAGCTATCTTCGCCTTGGGCGCATTGCTTTCATTCCATTTCTCCCCTGGCACCTACATGATCACCTTGTTTGTCTTTCCAATCGGTCGCATCTACACACATGTACGTTCAGCTGACCCCGCATAGCGTGGTATCAGTCTGATTGCTCCCGATAGACGATAATGGACCACTTCATCGGTCGCGAGGAACTGAGGAGCATCCTCTCCACCAGAAGCACCATCTCCGCTCCACACTTCAACCCTTCACAGAGCATGGGACTCGTACTCGTTAGAAGGGACGACCAGTCGATCGAGGCGAGGGACCCGACGATATGGAAGCAGTAAACTTTTCCATATTTACAACATTCTACGTTGCAGTGGGGTCTTCACAAGAGGTTCAAGTTTTTTAGTCATTTTTGGCTATAGATAAATTTTCAAAGTGGACAATGCACGTAAAAATTTCACGTGCTCCGCTACATATGTCAGTAGCGTCTCTGACGCGTCCGAGCGGGGGGATTGTCCTACGTGATCGGCAGCGTAAATCCGTCAAAGGTCTCTCGTTTTTTTAGGAGTTTTGAGCTTTGTTATGGCAGTTAGTTGTACAAATATTAAATTTCACCGCGCGCGAGGTTCAGCGCGCGTGCGCGTAAATGACAAAATCTAATAATAACCACATACATAATTACTATTGCCCAGCAATCTGCCCAGTGCCAACAGGCAAGCTCAGATGGGCTCAGTTCAGGGACACCGATGGGTATTCCAAGGGTCATGCATGATCTTCCCTTGAAGCTTGAAGTCCAACAGGTTATTCGAGTACACGTTGATGCGTCCAGGTCTTCGAGCAACCACCCCTAGACCGCAACCCGATGTGCATTGTGACCAAGGTATCGAACACAACTAGTAACTCACTACTAGTTCACTATATCGGCCTCCGCTTCCCCGAATATGCTCGTCTTCTTCACTTCGAATGCTGAATCGTCCGCATTGTCTCCACCCACATCCAATTCCGGAAACTCCCTCTTCAGGAAGCGCAGCACATGCTGGTTGATTTGCTCGAACTCGAGCAAAAATCCATCGTGACCATCCGGCGACTCAATAATCACCAGTTCCGCGTCGGGGATGTGCTGCGCGAGCTCCCGCTGCTCGGACGGCGTGAAGAGTCCGTCTGTCGCGACGCCGATCACCAGCGCACGCCGCGGAAGCGTCGAAAGCACTCGCGCGAGCGCAAGTGAGGCTTGTTCGTCGTCGTCTCCGTCCCCGAAGGTAACGCGACCACGCGCGACATCGTGGGTGTCCATCTTGCGTGTGATGTGGATATAGCAGTTTGCGTCGAAGCGGGCGGTGAATTTCTGCCCTTGATAGCGCAGGTACGACTGAGCGGAAAAGAGAGGTGGTTTCGGCGAAAGGGCCTGTTGGCGCGCAACGGCGGGCGAGCGGGGACGATTACGTAGGTTCGCGTTGCGGTGTCCGTCGTTGTGCGCTTCTACTGCCTGATCGGCGTTGGTCTGCGGAGGCGGCGGCGGAGATGCTGGGGGAGTTATGGCAGAATTGGCCATAGCTTGTACTTGCGCTTTGCGTCCGAAACGACTCTCGAAAGAGTCCCGGGAGCGATACGTTAGTAACGCGCTCATTCGCGCAGCAGAGAGCCCGGACGCGGGCTGCGTGATGTAAAACCCATCTTCGTACCCGGGATCGCTGTAGATGCTCTGTCGTTGTGCCTCTCCCCAAGATATGCACCACCTGTGATTAGTTTGAGCACCAGAAATTTGGCGCGGAGGCAACGACTGACGCAGAGTGCCGGGCAGAGGTAGCAATGGGAATAACGTGTCGGATATAGCCCTCCGGCGTGCAGAGTGGCCATTCTAGGATCGCCATGCCACCCATAGAGCCACCGATGGCAACTGCAACAGATTGAACGCCGAGATGATCAAGTACACGCTTATGTATCCTGGCATAGAAATTTATGATCAGTCTATGGGACCGAGTTGATGGAAGAAAATGGCATACCATACATCGTCGCGTATCGTGGTCGCAGGAAATTCGGGTCCGTATGGTTTCCCAGTGTCCGGATTCCTCGTGATAGGCGATGCGGAGCCATAGGGAGACCCAAGAACATTGGCACAGAAGATAAAAAAGCGATGGGGATCAAACGCCTTTCCTCGACCCATCAACGGACCCCACCTGTCAGAGAAAATAAATATTCAACATTAATATTCAACCGCGGCTACTGATCTGCCGCAAGGGCCTACCAGTCTTCGACGTCGGCACTGCCCGTAAACGCATGGCAAATAATCATAACATTGTCCCTGGAGCTGTTTAGAGTCCCCCATGTTTTGTATGCGACAGGAACATCCTTCAACTCCCTTCCGCATTCTAAAGTGAAGGAAGGAACGACAAAAACCGACTGGTCTAGGTGCACGAGGGATTCAGTCATCGGCGGAAGGAGGAGGCGTTATTTGTCACTGTATTTTATCAGGGCCTTTGACTCATCTGGGCCGCGAATTGGTCCAGCAGCCGCATGGGATGCTTAAATCCAGTGTGGCCGGGTTATAAGGACATGAGAAGACGGTCGTGCAGTAGCGGCCATTAATGTTCATTTCGAGCAAGATGATTTTCTCAAGGATATGGAAGCAGGGTGAAAAAAGTAGTAGTGGAACTTTGTGTGTCACGCGCCACTAAGAAGGCGGTTGTCGAATTGGCTTGGTAGCGGGAAATTTGGTGCGGATTTTTGTGTATGAAAACCTGTAATTTTTTAAAATTTAATTTAATTTTTTCGCCTCAGTTCAAGTTATTTCATTGATCAGAACAGCCTTGATGCAGGCACGATAGTGAGCCACCCCATCGACGGTGCCCGAAGAACACATGTCCAGCATCGCCTGGAGGCACCGACGCTTGTCTGCGGCAGACAACGCAACGCGGGAGCCTTGTCTTGGCTTGGCTTGGCCCTGCAGCCATGGCTTTGGCTTGGCCTGACCTGGCGGAGTCTGGCTTGGCTTGGCTTGGCTTTGACTTAAGCCATGGAGTTTTCAAAACTCAATTACCAATCTATGGTTGCTAAGTATATACCGTGTGTTAGCTATCTATTCCATATTATTTGTTTTTCAAACGTAATTGAGTTAAAACTTTGCACCGAAAGGAGATGCTGATTGGATTTTCAACAACCTGTCATCTGAACATCCTAAATGGAATATATCGTAAATTGGCGAGCGGGGGACCAAATCTGAGTCACTCACTCAGAAATTGTCAGGGAATACGGCTTAAACAAAGCTTGAATACCATTGGTCCCAAGCCCTGGCTTGCTGGCTTGGCTTTGGCTTCTGAAATCTCAAGCCAAAGCCAAAGCCATACTCAAGCCAACATTTTGGCTTGGCTTTGGCTTGCTGGCTTTTTGGCTTCAAGCCAAGCCAAGCACATCACTAGCCTACATATTCCATCCCGTCAATTAAGGCGGTGGCGTCCATCAGACAGAAGTGATAGAAGGCGACAGGCAGGATCCAATCGAGAGACAGCTCACGGGCTAGGAGGATGACGGGGAGAATCTGACCCCTCCGACAGGATCGCGCGAAGCCGACGTTTATGAACCTGGAGAGGGTTGTTGGATACATACATGGACGAGAGATGGGCCAGCGCTTTGCGCGCCAAGGATGGGATCTGATATTTAGAGCTGAGGCAACGAACCCCAGCAATAAAATTGCGGCCTATGTGGTTTCACATTGGATCAAATGAACTGCGAAAAAAGATGTCAGCACGACGGCCATGAGGGAATGGTATGCTTGTTCGCAGTCAAATATTATGGCAAGAAAGTACTCGGTCTCACGACTGCCATGCGGAAGGCTGACAATGGGACACCCATCCATGGTCGAACTGTATAATCCCTCCCAAGATTGGAGACTTCTTGTTCAGCGTGGTGAGAAATACACGGAAGAGGCGGTCGCCTGCAAACAGTATCAGGTTGCCATCGGGAAACCAGACTTCCTCGACCCTTGTCACTATGAGGCGCGAAAGGGAGACCGCCTTTTCCTTCGACATATTTTGGTCGCTGGATTGCATGTTACTGTGCCTTCATAGCGTGGCGGCCAACGCGCTTCTGACAGCTGCATTTTCGGCCGGAAGTATCGTCGGCCCCCAGCTGTTCAAGCCGCAGAACGCGCCGCAGTGCATCCCCGCCAAGATCGTCCTCCTGACGAGCCAAATAGTTTCAGCTCGAGCAGTGGTACTTCGGGTTAATAAAGGGTGGGAGAATAAGAGACGAGATGCGATAGAGGAGAGGGAGAAGGACAGCGGAGAGTCCAAGGAAATCACGAATATCGAGTGGTTGAATTGTGGGTTTCGTTTTCTCGATTCGGACTCGTTATCTAATTATTTTTCTTCCAGTGACTGACAAGGAGAACAAGACTTCCAGATACAAGTACTGATGCGAGATATTTTACACCGTACTGGTTATCGCACACGCCTTCCGACAAGGGGCGTATACTTTCAAGATCTCAATAATGATAGTTATGCCGTTTGCCGAGATAACCCCGCCCAATGATACTCCGTAGAGCCAATGAAGCACCCCGACTACTGTCATGGGGATGACTGTAAATGTGACAACCCCAGGGGTCCATCTCTTCACATTCGTGTTGCTTCCCTACAAGTTCAAACTCCCCGATACGGCCTCACAATCAACGGCATCTGGCTGCCCTTCTCAACTTCGCTCAGCACCACCGGGCGCTGCACTGGCGTCGCAGTCCGCCCGATCCCGCCCTCCGGCACGGCGCGCTCGAACTCGAACGCCCTAACCAACGTGAAGAGCAGCGCTTTCATTCTATTATTGTTGAGATAAGCTGTCGCCGCACAGAAGAAAGGCTTATGAGAGGCTACGCGCTACGCACTCGATGAGAGTAAATCGGAAGCCGATGCAGTGGTGCAAGCCGGCCAGGAATGTGAAGAGGTTTGCCCAGACTCCGGGGATGGCCCTCGCGGCCTCTGGGGTGTTGTCCCATCGGTCTGGCCTGGAATGGATTGTAGTTAGATTCTAACAGGCTGGAAGTTGGTGAGGCGTACACGAAATCAAGTGCATCCTTGCCCCATATATCCTCGTCCAAATGCAGTGCGGCGATGGAGATGTGTATCCGCTGCCCTTTGCGTATTCTGCACGGGGTATTAGCGAACGACGCGCACGGAGCAAACGATAAACGCACGTCAGGGTGTCGTGCTTCCTCCCTTTCGTGTCGATATACGGCTTGCTGAGCGGCAGCATGTCGTCCGCCATCGCCATGCGGCCTGTGAACGCCACAGGCGAATAGGCTCGCATGGTCTCGCGGACGACGCTTTCGAGGTACGGCAGCGCATTGAGCTCGTCCATCTTGGGGTTGTCGGTTGACACGCGCAGAAGCTCGTCTCGCAGTTTTTCCTGCGCAGCCTGGTTAATGGAGAGGCCGTGCAGTGCCCAGGCCGTCGCGGTGCTAAAAACATGACTTAGAAGACCAAAAAGTGTGCAGAGATTTAGATGTAGCGCACCTCGTAGTTTCGTGCCCCGCGGTGAAAAACGTCGGGACCTCTAATCTCCATTGAGAAGAAGGGTCGAGAAAAGATCGGATTGAACCTACGTGCGATGACGTCCGCATCGCTGAGCCGCTGATCGTCGGGGATGTCCGTAGCCATATTGGCCTTGATGAGAATCGACAGCAGGTCCCGCCGCCCCGCCATCGTGCTCTCCCCCGACGCCTTGACGGACACTTTGCTCTGCGCCAGCAGCTCACTTCCGATGGCGAGCATCTTCGATTTCGCGTCCTGGAATACTCTGCCACCGGGCATTGGCTGCGCGGAGGCGGGAGATTGAATTGAATATCCCGCAGTGCAGAGATGGTTCATCGAGTACATACCAAGAAACGCAGGATGGGAAGTGACGCCTGAGCGACGCGGACGACAACCAGCGTTTTGGATTGGCCGGAGTGGAATAGCTGTGTGAAGACTTCGTTGAGCTCGTTGGGTTTTCCCTTTGGTTGCATGGCGCCGAATTGATAATTGAAGCCTGCCATGCTCAGTCAGAAGCATGGTACTCAAGGCCAGTAGAGATGAGACGTGCCTGCTTGCCCGATGACATCCAAGGTCATTTTCCGTAGCCAGGACAGGACATCGATACGTTTCGATTTGCCGTCTTCCGCAATCTCACGGGCCCAGATATCTCGAAGCTGCGGTACGATCAGCGATGTCACGGCCAATCAGATATATATGGCAGACCTGGACAGATTTCTCGACGAAAGTTTATGTCAAATCCCGTATTTGTGCGACGCCGAATGCCGGATTCTGGAAGGGCGGTCGGTTATCTCTTTTATCTGGTACGGTCATACGTGCCAAAATTCGTCTCTACATGGGGGGTCAGCGGATTATTGCGCAGTCATACGTGCAGTGCTTACCTGACGTTTATGCTCGTCCATTTCAACAGATAGAAGTCCTACACAAAGATCAGCGATGTCACACACGCCGGAAGGGCGGAATCTCACCATTACCGAGCAAGTGGCTTAGATTGCGTCGAACTAGTGGTGGCTTCTGGAAAATGTAGCTATTAACCACAATGTAATTAAGCGCCTTTGGGTCCGAAATATACAGCTCTCGTTGCTGGAGGCCGGGTCAGTAAATGCGGATCTAGCATGTGGCGTCGACAGACGTTGAACAGTCCCCTGAACTGAAAGTTCGGTCCAAACTCTTCTCGCCACTTTCTCGTCAGCGAGGCGTCACTCTGTAGCAATTCATCTTGGTGTCCAGGCAGATGAATTGAGTTGATACGCACTAAGAGTTGCCTGAAGTGCCCCAGCAGCAAGTTTGGGCTCTTTGGACCAGCCAGGTCACGCAACGGTGAAGTAAACTCTTCATGGAGAATTTTGATGCAGTGGAAGAGAGCGTAGCATAAAAAGGCTCCAGCAATGGTTAGAAGGAGGGGCTGGGGCTGACTCATGGTAGAAGTATGAGGTCGACGGGTGACAGGTCATAGGTTCGACAAAAGAGTGACCGTCACAGGCTGTCACTGGGTTTCTTTTTCCCAAATACCGCTGTGAAATATTGTGTCGCTCCAGGAGTGCTTAGATTTCTTGAGCATCCCACTGGCTAGCCCGAGTGCTAAAATACCAGACCATGTCAGCCGACTCGGATCCGCCAGAATTTCAGCTTCAGGTCTTGCGGTGGAAGAATAGGGACGGTCAGAGTAAGTTTTAATGGGTCGTTTCTGGACTCGTTTCTCGAGTCGTTTCTCGAATTATGAACAATAATTAAAAGTGTGGGAAAACGAGAAACGCCCCAGAAACGCCTCAGAAACGCCTCTGGAGGAGTTTCTGCAGGGCGTTTCTCCAGCGAAATAAATCCGAGGTCGTTTCTGCCCACGTTTCTGATGCCAACAATTTCGAGAAACGACTTCAGAAACGACTTCGGAAACGACCCTAGAAACGACCCCAGAAACGTCGAAACGACTTACTCTGACCGTACCTAATATTCACAAATTCAAAGGATATGAGAGACTCGGGATTCTCGGAGGGAGACGGCTTGGCGGGCGCCAGATTGCAAGCCGACGGCAACGAAGCGTGCGTTGCTGCTGCCTACGTGAATGGACATCTAGGGCCGCTGTCATATCTGGGTTATATTTGGATCCAGACAGAACACACGACAGAAGCACAAGTTCAAGTTACAATAATATAAAGGCAGCCCTGAGGAACACAGAACCTTGGGCCAATGCAAGTCAGTCAATCTGTCGAAAGCAATGTCGATCTTATAGTAGGAGAAACAGTGCGGTGGATCAGAAGTGCTCTAACAAGGTCGCATGTCGCATCTCGATGTGACTGCCGCTGAGTTTTCGATTGACTGTCACTAGTCAAGAGCCAAAGAGCGAGAAGGCAGGAGACTATGACCGCCTTCGTCCCTGACCGACGGCTTCAGATGCGCGTTTCTCTACCACCCTTCGAGCGAGGCAAAAGCACCGAAACAATGGCAGGATCTTGAGAAGCTCATGGAGAGTGCCAGGGAAGCCTTGAAGGATGGTGGGGGAGCATGTTGGAGTAGACCCCAGGCTGTGTGTCCAGTCAGTCCGGGCTCGAAATTGAATCGATACCTTGGACTCAGGAGTCTTGTGCGACCGCTATGTTCCATGATCTCGGCGCGGAGGATAGACGTGGGAACTTCACGACATTTTAGTTGATGGGGCATGAAATATGCGGTACTGAGCTGGGCGCGATCTTGCGCTATTGGTGTTTCCGAGATTCCTGCGTCTCTAGAGAGATAGTTCTCTTGGCACTACTGCAGCACATATTCTTTGTTCTTTCAAAGCTCGAGTCATCTAAAGCTCACACGAGAGTTGTTCCCGCCCTGGGATTAGTATTCTCAGCCAAGCAGTTCGTTCGCAAAAATATTATCCTTACAAATGGTCTCTGACAGAGCCTGAGGACCGACTACTTTAGAGAACAATGAGCAGGATATATTTCAGAGTAAGTTATCTGGACAAATGGTTTGATAATGGTACAGTTTTCGTCAAGGCTACGTAGTGATATTATCCATGGCTTTTATGTTACACAACGACGCAGCACTCCCTCACTGGGACTGCCAATTATTATTCGGGTCTGTGTTCGTCACTGTGTTAAACGAGTCGGCGACCTGCTGGGCGATAAAGGCATTAATATTCTGCTGGTCGAATCCACCGTTCAAAGCCGCTTGTACGTCCGCGAAATTGAACGAATTCTGCGTATCCGAAAACGCGGGTGGTGCGTCGTTTTGCTGATCGTCCTGTTGGAAAACATCGATGATCTTGTTGATGCCCTGCGCGGCCTTCAGTCCCAGCTCCATTCCTTGTTGCAGGGTGAGCGTCTGCGTATGTTGAGCTTGGGGCTGGGGCTGTACGCCCGCCAAGCCCAGAAGGACGTTTCCGACAGAGGCGGCGACGCTCGCCCCTGTGCTTGGCGCCGAGGTAGGGGTAGGTGAAACAACGGCGGATGTGGGTGGAGGGGCCGCAGAATATGAGTGAATAATGTTTCCGACCGAAGATATTGAGTGGGTCGGAGCAGGAGCGGCGGGACTCGATCCCTCCGCGAGGGACTGGACAACGTGCCCCACGGACCCGATAATATTCGAGGTCGTTGAATCAGCAGCGGGGCTCGGTTCCTCGGCTAGTACCTGCTGGACAACGTGCCCCACAGACCCAATCACACTCGAGCCTATAGTCCCCGGCGACGTCGCCGCAGCGGTGCCGCCTGTTGACACCTGAACGGGTGGTGCCATTGCCGCCACCGTCGCGGGTGCCGGACCTGTTCCGCCGGGTGCAGCTGGTGACACTGGAACCGCTGGAACGGTCGGGATAGGTTGCAGCGTGCGGCTAACTGTGGCGACGTCGGCGCTCCATGCGGCGGGGAAGTTCCACGACGCCGAGCCATCGCCGAACGCAGCGAAGTACTCTCCTGGGAAGTACGGATTCAAGGCAATGAACTAGAAACGTGTAAATGGGTTAGATTTAACGTGTGTGGAATCGATGCACCATGACGCCGCGCCGGCGCGCCGTGTCTTGCGTGTTGCGGATAAGCACGTCTACGGCAGGATACTGCCCGCGCAAATCGAACGTGACCGTGCCGTCGTTGTACAGCACCACATACGACCCCTGCGCGCCCAGTGCGACGGTTGTCGGCCATCGCGTCTTGATGCAGCTGTGTATGTCGGCCTCGAGTGAGGGCGCGATGTTCTGCCAGCTGTATCCCGTCGACGACATCGAGAAGTAGCTCCCGCCAGGCCCGAACACCGTGCGCGTCGTGTGCCCGCCCTTTGTTGCGACGTTCTTCATGAATTGCGCGAGGGCAGCGTATGGAGGACCCAGGAAGCGGTCTTAGCCGTCCAAGATCAGGATAAAGGAAGGAAAAGCAGAAATTTTACAGGGGCGCACCTTCGTACCAGTCCTCCCCCTTCACGGTTTTCCAGCATAATGCGAATTTCCCCGCCTCCATCGGGAAAGCAACGTCGTACGCAATCTTCAAGGCTTGCGGATGGTTAGGGTCGACTAATATGCTTTCAAGTTGGCGGGGGATCGTGTTGCCGGAACTCCTGCGCGGCAACTTCACTCAATGACACGGAAGGGTGGGATGCACACACGCACCATGCCCAGGATGATTGGGATTTACAGAAATAGGAGCGATTTGGGCCAAATGAGAACTGGCAGTCCATAGTGAAGGGACGAGTGGGATGAGCGTAGAGTGTCAAGGATATTTGCGGCTGCCGCGTTTAATATGCTGGAATTAGCGCCAAGGTGTCAGATACTCTTACCTTTGTCATTAAAATGTTGACAGATGGGGCTGAAGTTTGACAGATAGGTGATATATTGAAACAGGGCGTCTCTGCGATTGTGTCAAGATTAGTCAGCGAGTTGATACAGTGAGCATATAAACGAACTTCAAGTTAAAGAGTGACGCGTAGTGAGGACGTTACGAAGATGCGACCTCTCGGAACCATGAGACTCGGAATGAATTAATTTATGCGGCTGGTACGTGTTGCGAGCGATACATTGGAGATTTTTCCTCCGTTCACGTCAAAGAGCTGTGGGCGAGACGCCCTGCAGCGCCAGAAACGCAATGCCGACTCGGACTTCGGTGTGTGTCAAGAAAAGACACGTCAACAACTGTCAATCCATGCACAGCCATTACCCGTCAAAGTCCCGGAATGGACCGCAACTAGCGTTCCGTAACTTCCATAACAATGAACTGGCGCCCAGCAAAATTTCCTGACCGTGCCGTGTAATAATACCTACCTACCTACCTATGAAATCTTGGCTGTCTAAATATGAAGGATCTCATGGATCGAACGGAAACATTAGGATCAACATGTACAGAGGCCGAAATGAATTCCAGGAAATTTTACCTCCTGGCCGCGGTCTTAACGGTCTAGCTACGCATTGTTCATCGCTCGTGTCGGCATCGTCAACTGGCAGACCTTTTTACATGGGGGCCAGGTAATTATGGCTATAAATCAAAGAGATAGTACGTTAGGTACACGAGAACCCCGATCTGGTTGAAACAATTTCTAGATATTTAAAGCTAAAGTTTGAACTTACTACGGTATGTATTCCCCAATTTTCTTCTCTTTACTACATGCACCCCACTCCTCAGAGTTTACATTTTGATCAGGGCTCTTGCCTTTATTTTTTTTGGTCCTTTAAGTCGTCAATTATCTGCATCTGCCATTCGTCCAGATATACGTCTCTGGCATTGGTCCTAGTATACAATGGCTAGATGTGGCGCATATACAGTAGATGGTCCAATCAGCCTCAACGAAATCTTGGGGAGGAAGATCCCATAATGAGCGAAAAGACCATGAGACCAGGTCGAGACACTGCGTAGATCGACTCTCCAAGAAAGTCATACATAATTCCTTCCATGAGCCTCAGACCTAGCCCCTTTAGCATTCCTCGCCTCCGCAAGTACCTATTTAAACCCAGGAGAACTCGGTACACAAGCGGATATGTCACGATATTCCCAACACATATCCCCCAGAGCATCATCCCCGCGGTAGAAGGCAATTCGGATCTACAGGTGGTGTAGTGGATGGCCCCAAAGATCATGCCAACATCGACCTCAAGCCAAAGTATACTGCGAATGGGGTCATTCGAGCACCAGAATGCCAGCACTGAAGTGGATTCGGTGGGGCGATAGAGCAGATAGGACCCCGATACTGGGCCCGTAAAGATTGATTCGATGTGCTGCTCAACTCCGAGTCGCCTGGATTGACTTGTTCATGGCTGCGAATGCAAGCGCTGCGATTTCGCTGAGTTGCGTCCGAGGAAAGGATGCGAAATGCATTGTGCAACAAACCACATACCCTGCAGAAGCACAACACCTTTGGACGGCGCATCTCCCTTGCTCTTGTCTATAAGATTCTGCGTCGATTTTTTGAATGGCAGAAAGATAATTTGGTCCAAGACGGGACTCTTGACGCTGTTGTATTGTAGTGACAAGGTGATTCCCCACCCGGGAGACGAGTCCTCCAATAGAAAAGAAGAATCTGTGTGTCTGTGAGACGCCAAACTCTGAAGTAATCGAGTTTGTCAAAGCAACAGGAAAAATTGTAACGTGAAGAGACTATTACTTTTTGCAAATCTCCGAGCAACGACAAGTCACCTCCAGCGCAATTATTCCCATGAGTATCATGTGGAACCTCCAGAGCATGAGCGTCAGATAGCTCTGACCCGGCGCCAGCACATTGGGATGGACAGATACCCATGTGGAGGTGAAGATGATGACGAGACAGCCCCAAACTATGTCGAAGAATTTACGGCAGTTGTACAGATCGACACACAATTCAGAATCCGCTCGGGAATCCAGAGCGCTGCCAATGGAGAGCTTGGAAAATAGGTCAACCACAGATATTATGAGCAACATCGCAGATTCCACTCCACACCTGATATACATGTCATTTGTTGACTGTCAAACAAAAACACAATGCTAACTCACTCCCCAACGAGCTGTGGGGGTGGGGGGACCCGGGGGAAGATCTCAAAGCTTGAAGGGAGGAGAAGAAGACACACGGATTTGATCAATTTTCCGATAGTGTTGGGAGCACATTTGGAAATTGGAAACTTGCAGGTTTTGGAGTCGGATCCTGAGGAAAAAATATAGGTAAAAGCTAATCCAGTCCACTCAAACTTCAACAAGCCTATGATAAGATAGGTTGAAAAAATCGGAACAAATTGACACTAGCGACAATTCAAGGCGCGACAAAGTGGCACACTGGTGTCGCATGACTGGCCTCGAGGGCAGTATCATTAGGCAGCAGACAACAGAGGGAGATCCTCATATCACGTAGTGGACGATCCAAGTGAAGGGCATCTAGAAAGCAATTGAAGATTTAAAGTGGATTCGAATTTGTATGTCCCTCCGGCTAGACTCCAGTTAGATATCTGCCGCCCAGAGACTTGAAAGGGGATATCTTTCGTCCATCGTTGGTTTGTCACTGGTCAGTTTAGCTCGTGGAAGAGATGTGGGAACGAAGGAAACTCCGCAGACTGCCGGTGGCAGTGTTACATCCCACGCGCCTCCATCGTGTCTAGGGTGCTGTTTATAATTCCTCAGCCAATTATAAACTGTTTATAATTTTCGGTTTATAAACAGGGTGTTTATAAACATAGCGTGCCAAATCAGCTAAAATTCGAGCGCATCTACTTCCCCTTCCCACATCGTATTTCTTGCGGTTTTCTTTCCCTTTTCCATGCTCCCCGACGCCCGCTCAGCAAGACTTCCGATCGCATTCGCACTGGAGCTGGGCTTATCCGCAAGCAAATCCCGGAAAAAAGGAGCGGTGATATCCACACCATTGCGCTTTGAGCTGATTGACGTCGCCACCAATGTTGCCGAGGTGCTGGACGTGGTGTGCTTGGGATCCACCGTGTTGACCACCGCTAGTCCCAGCTCGCACGCAGCCGATCTTGTGACATTGGGTGCTTTTTCTGAGTCCGCAGCGGGATTGGTGGATGGTGTGACTTCTATTGGGGTGTCGGACTCCTTCATTAGTCGTTTAACACTGCGCAAATTCAACGACAGAGACTTCAATGTCTTCTGGACTGTACAGGTCAAGGTGAGATTCAGAACAGATTTATAACAAGTGGCATACAGATTTTTTGGTCGACAATGCTTCCCATTGGTTGTGCTGATACATTTTGGTCATGTCAACGATGGTGGAAGCGTCCTGGCTAGCCAGGTCAATGCTATCATTACGAGTGAATCTTGAGACAGTGCGTTCTTCCGGCATTGAATTCGGGAGTATCGAGAATATCTTCATCGTGACAAACTGAATTTCGTTGAACAGATGTCTCGATATAGAAGAAATGCATTTACCGCAAGAATGGATGCCTCTGGCAGTTGAGACATCGCATTCCAGTACTGAATGGGCCGAGACCATACATCTGCACGTGCACTGAAGGGTGGATATTGACGAGTATACAACTCAAATTGAGTTTTGAATGCAGCCATGATCTCGTTTCCAGAAGCGTGATATTTAAACTCTGGGGCCTTACGACCGGCCTGCAACTCCTTGGCGAGGACCTTGTACAGAAAGGTGCCAACCTTGGGGTACGTCGGCATCGAATCCCGGAGATCCTTATCAGTGGTGCCCAAGATGGAAGATCGAGAGGACGCTAGCCCGAAAGATGTGGCCATGCACAGCTGGCTCGCTGTTGTTCTGAACAACAGGGGACTTTGGACATGTTCTGAAACGATATTAGAGTACATACGGATGAATGACGATAGATTTACCTGGATCCAGATTAGGGTTCCGTAAGTTTCGAACTTACAATTACTTACATTTGTAAGTTACGGCGGCTTCCCGGAGACCTCAAAGTTACCTCGTAACTTACAATTACTTACATTCTGTAAGTTACAATGTAAGTAGCAATTTGTAAGCATTGTAAGTATGAAAGTTACGGCAAGTTACAGACTGAGCCCAAGAGCTGCCCAATCCACCGTTGTATCAACCCTAGAGCTCTCGACAACTACCGGTGTTAACGCAACCGAGACCGTAACAGTAGGGGGTGACTCCGAAGTTGCACCATCTGCCGTGATCATGGCAAGCAGTCCCGGCGAGCTCAGATTGATACCTGGAGCATCAATTGTGATATTCTCAGCAGGAAGAATGACACGAGCGCGACGTCCACGAGTCCTAGGGCCCGGCTCGTCTTCATCATCATCGGCATCGGAATTATCGTCGCTGAGGTCGGACTCATCATCCGAGCTGTCGGAATCGTCGACGGTCCGCGTCGGGTGTGGGCGTGATTGAACACTCTTCAAATAGGTCTTGTCCAGGTCATGAAACTTGACCCCCGGACGTTTGCGTTCCTTTTTCTTCTTATGCTGGATACCATCTTCGCCCTGAAAAAGGTGGGTAAGATTTTGAATTGGAAGCAGGAACACATACAGCTTCGTGGCTCCGATACCACTGTCCAACCATAACCATACTTTCCATTGTAGTCGCAGTCTGGCGGCCACGATATGGACTATTAAACCAGGTGAGCATCGAGTTGGTGCGTTCATCTACCATGGAGTTAATTGTGATAGAAAAGATCTTGACTGCAAGAAACTACGTTCAAATCAGTCCCAGCAAACAATTGAGATAATGTTGACGCACCCCGAGGACACGGGAGAACTTATGAGACTTAAGCTGATGCCAGTATTCTAGCGGCGGCGTTGAGCGGGAGGTACTTGCACTGTCAAACGGCCACTCGCGACGCCAGAATGCATCGAACTGCTGTTCAAATGCGGACACTGCAGCAGCCCCGTCCAAGTCCCAGGGAAACACATCCAGAGTGAATGCAGCGCCTTTCGCTGCGCGTTTTTTGAACGCGCGCTCCAACTCCGGTTTCATGAGACAGAGGAGGAAGTGACGCAGACGACGATATAGAGAAACGCCCTGCGTCCGCGGGCAGGGCAGTGTGGTGGTGCCAATCGGAAGAGGGCTGGCAAGCTCCGACCGCGGTGGGATTTTTCGTGCTTCGGCGGCGTTGGTGAGAAACTCATCCTCGTTATAGCCTGCTCTAGAATCAGCTTCTGTCCCAAATGCATGACAAAAAAACACACGATTATCGAGGATGAA
This sequence comes from Mycena sp. CBHHK59/15, assembly GCA_029204085.1. Taxonomy (NCBI): domain Eukaryota; kingdom Fungi; phylum Basidiomycota; class Agaricomycetes; order Agaricales; family Mycenaceae; genus Mycena; species Mycena sp. CBHHK59/15. Next base: position 120,420 of record JARGXW010000424.1, read on the forward strand.
TGCAACAAGATAGAGGTCGTTCGCAAAGAATTCAGAGAAGCGTGCATTGAGTATACCACTGACGCTTCCCTTGAGAGATTTCGTGATGCCAGTCTCGTTGGTGGGCTTTTTGAACAGGATGCTCAACGCTCCACACGAAGCGAGCCAGAGAATATACACGTCAGAAGCGTTGCTCTGTGCGGCCTCAAGAGACCACAGTGACCGGATGAGCGGTGCAACGATAGCCTCGTACTGCTCCAGCTTTGCCTTGAACACGCCCAATTTCCCGTTGACCGGGTGTTGATAGAGGGACTGGATAGGCTTAGACTAAAAGCAGAAGGTTTCAGTGCCGGAATTTCATAAACACAGGCACATACCGTAAACTTGATTTTTTTCTCCTCAACGCAAGCTTGGATGAGCGGGATGCATGGAGAAAGAGACATCGCAGACGACCAATTGGAACCGAAGCGAGTCTTCCCTGTCTTCTGAAGTGCGAGGATCTTCTCACCTTCCGATTCGGCGGCGGACTTTAATGCCGCGACAGAGATATTTGACTTGCTGAAGAATGATATGTTTTTCTTGAGTTTGGAGATTGGCTGGGAATCTCGAATCAGTATGAAAAACCTTGACAAAAGGAGACTGACGTCGCGAAAGTAGAGAAGTTTTGTTATGTCTCCGATGGTGTTATGTATGTGGTGAACAGCGTCACGGCAGTTGAGAACGTGGGGGTACTTGGTGACGATCATCTCCCGGGCCAGCTTAGTTACGGACGTGCTATCGGAGACGACCGCTGAGACGGTATCCGGGCCAATAGCCTCGATGGTCTGGAGAAAGAACATCAGTATCGACTCGAAGTAACAAAGGATACACAATGAATATACCTCCGACACCCGATCCGAAACCCAGATGGCCGTATGTCGACTTTTATCACCCTTGTGCGCATGGAGAAAGAACTCCTCCCGATCTGGAGTGAGCCCGTGGACGGTGTACAGCGACTGGTTACCGCGCATTGACGTCCCATCGAAAGAGATGGTGTTGTGCTCCTCAGAGCCCAACGCCGCCACTGTCTTTCTCCTACACTCTTCCGCCTCGCGCTTGATCTCAATCTGGAGCTGGTCTGCGGTCAGTGGCGTCCAATTCGGATTTGCGCGCGTCGCCATCTGCTTCCAGACCTCCTGGTCAAAGACATTCGGCGTAACGCCGCAGACGGTGACCAGCTGGATCTGCAGTAGCGCCATACCTTGGTTATAGGCGTCCCAGTCCTTCTTTAACTGCTTCTTTCCCTCCTTTCTCAACGGCTCAACCTGTAACCGAGGCTGCTTTGGGTCTCCAGTCCCACCCGTCTTCTCATTCTCCTCCCTATCGGCCTTGACCTTCACACTCAGGGACTTAGTCCCCAGCTCTTTCCCCGCCTCCAGCGCCCAATCGAGGTAGTCCTTTTTCATGTCCGGACAGTTGTTGGCCGCGTGGGCATAGACACGATCCTTGTTTGGGGCGCCGGAAAACTGCTGTCTGCACGCGACACAGCGATGGAACGGCCTGTCTTTGCCAGTGCCGAACGCTTTCTCGGTCCATCGATCAACAAGCTTGTCGAGGAGCGGGTCTTTGCGGCGCCCGGACGTACGGGTAGAAGCAGCGGGTGTCTGTACTGGATAAGACTCTGTGTGAATGAATGCGTGTACAAACGAAGCTCACCGGTGTGATCTCCTCGATGTCCGAGTCTGCCGACGGAGTTTTGCGTTTGAGATTTGTCTGGACAATCAATCCCTCGTCATTCTTGGTACTCTTGACAGCCGCGCGTCGTACCTTTGTGGCTGAACTGTCAGCAGGAGCAGATGATGTGTCCAAAGAAGCAATCGGCCTAACATAAATCAGCAATGAACAACGGAAATGTCCACGCGAAGACGTACATTCCGTGCCTATCCATCAGCTTG